>PVKM010037865.1:0-14295 GCA_004027735.1 Carollia perspicillata | reverse complement strand
GGTAGAATTATTCACTATCCCTTTCAGAATGCTCTTGCCTGGATATGGGAGGATCTTGTCATCTCTAAAAATTTCAAGCAAGTAGCAAACTTAGTCTTCTGACTTAGGAGGAACATTCAATAGCTTACACGATTGACTTGAGGATCTTTCTTAAAAATAGCTTCCCTAAACCAAGGCAATTGTTATTGGAATTCCAATATTAGAGATTCATTCTTCAGCATCCACTAGATCCCTAACAGTGTGGCTTGCCTTTAAAATGTGAAATACTGCTAGAGATAAACTCCACACTACTTTATAGTGTTTATTAATTCATCAGTTCAGGGACTCAGGGCCCTGTGACAGCTCTGGGTCGGGATGAGCAGGGGAGAAAAGCTGAAAGGTCAGAAGCAAGGGGCGATGTTTCAAGAAAGAAGAGGTTTACTCATTTTCCATCATTGCAGAGAGCAGTTTTGGGAAAGTATTGCTTGTCTGTTTCTGAGCAGACTCAGTATCAGGTAACAGTAGTGTCCAAGAAAAGCACAGAAGAAGGAAGCTTGTCCTAATTTTGGGTTAATTTCATTAGCAGAATCACCATGTGTTTATACTATAATCCACAATTCCAATGTGCATCCATAATTGATATTTTGCTTCCTCCTCAGAGTACTGCAGTGGAGTGCAATGGAGATTTTATCAAAGATGAAACTCAGTGGTTCAGGGGTGGTCTACTGACCAATTCAGTGGATTCTGGGAGATTTATGGATGAAAAGATTTTCAGTGGAAAATCTGGGAGATTTATTAGTGGTAGTGGTGGTAATTACCAGGTCTACAAACTCTCTGAAATGGTATTTAAAGAGTATGTTTTGCATTGCATATGTACATTTTATTAAAGAGATTTTCATGACATTCTCAAAATGCTCCCTGAATCACAAAAGTTTAAGACCTTCAGGCTTTTTAGTGTGTAACTGGAGTGGTATGGGAAAAATTCACCAAGCACAACCCTTTTGCCAAGTGAAGTAGGGAGTCCAGGCTGGGGAGTCATGGTCCCTTTGCTCCCAACATTGCTTAAAGGACATTATGTCACTAGGTGGATACCCACATTTCATCATCATTACTTATTCAGAAGGCCCTCCAGGTGCTCACAGGCTTGCCTTGTACAGTGCCAGCATTTTGTCACATGTCAGCTTACCTTTAAGAAAAACAGATTTAGATGAGAATCGGAAACCAGGAAGGAGGAGCTTGGCCTCAGTTTCAAATCTCCCGGCCCCGGAGGACTTTGGATCTTCTTTGGACCTCAGATCTTCAGAAAGTAGAAGGAAATAAAATACAAAGCTTGCTGTGGCCAGAACTCATGTGCAAATCTCTACCCCACCAGTGTTGGGGGTGGGAGGTTGCCATGTGCTCGTCAAACAGCCCCACAAGCTTCTAAGGTAAAGGTGCAGACATTCAACCAGTTAGAGCGGAGGTGTAGCCACCATGCTTACTAAGGTGGGAAATTGGAAGGAAAGCTTCCCGCCAATAGAAAAGAACTGCAAACTTTCAGCTTCTCTGGGCCACACTGGAAGAAGAAGAGTTGTCTTGGGCCACACATTAAACACATTGCGACATGTAATCACAAAAAGGTCTCATACTGTTTTAAGTAAATATACGATTTTGTGTTGGGCTGCATTCACAGCTGCCCTGGGCTGGCTGGACACCTCTGCCAGTGAAGACCAACCACTACACACTTAAGAAATGATTAGGTATCCTGACAGTGCCCTTAGTTAAAATGGCAACCTTAGTTGCTTCACTGACTTGGAATTGGTGCCAGGGAGACTTTCTCCTTCAGGCCCCAGAGCAGGATGGAAAGGATTTTAAACTGCCACAGCAGAGGAATGAGTAATGAGAGTCACCAGGCAGGTAGCTGGGTCAGGAGGAAATGCCCCTCCAGAGCTGAAGTCGAAGTGCTCACCTGGCATATGAGGGAGCAAGGTCTTTTATCCGGTACTTTTGTGTCCCTTGTGAACCCGCTTGTTTTATAGCATGAGGGAATTTAGGAGGGCCAGGTGTACCTCTGGTCTCTTAGCTGACATTTGAGCAGTTTTTCTACTCCAGGGAATTTCAGTCTCCACGTAGGTTTGGATCCAGACTTGAAGAATGATTTGTTAAGCTGGAATGAGTGATAGCGTCATTGCAACATTTGTTTTATTGACCATGAACTCTTAGGATGCACCAGAATCGACTCCCAAATAAAGTGCAACCTGAAGACTTAAAGTGCCACACTATAGGTGCCACACTTCTGCAGAAATGATTAGAGTGATAAAGCGGACTCATTTGTCCCAACACCTGGAAGGTTAATTCCCAGTGTTCACAGTTGTGGAAGATGTTGATCCTCAAAAGGCTGCATTCCTGCATAAACAGTGGACCTTACATAGTTTAACTCACTTATATAAATTCTCCTACACCTACCTCTGAGTGCATTTATTGCTGCTGAAAAGCAAAAAAAGACTTGCTGTGGAAGCGAGGTAAGACTTCAACACTGAAGTGATTTTTCTCTACTTTCCTAGGAATGAAAGGAACACAAGGAGACCTTGAAGTATTTCTTGTCCAGTTCTGTCAAAAATTCAAGTGCCATCTGAGAGCAGAATATGAAGTATTGTGGACTGGTTTGTTCTGAGGTATAGTTGAAAACAGTCTTCCAGAAACTGTTTGAGAAGATTTCATCTGTCTACCCTTATTCTTGCAAATGGAGCAGAGATCAATACAGCCATAACTGGAACCTGATTTCAGAAAACTTTTGACTTATTTCAGTTTCTTATGAATCAATGCATTTAATATTTCCTGGATGGCTGCTATGTAGACTGCAGGCAAAATGGACCATTATATGACTATTACTGAATTTCTGGTCTGTACCCTGTAGCCCTCCAAGTGTGGACATTTCTTATGCCATACATGCAGTGCATTTAAAAGCTTTGTTGGGACAGTGCCCACAAAACACCTGGGGGAGTTACCTAAGGGGAAGTCGACTTATTTATATTTCCGTAGGCATTTCAAAATTCATTTATCAGTCACAAGGTTGGCTCATGTTCCAACATCTGTAGCTTCAGCCCATACTGATGGAAAAATGAAGATTTTGTGTCATAAATACGTTATTGGAGCATTAGCATATTTGACAGAACAGCAATTTTTCAAATTGAGTGAGGCTGTGTGGGGGTTACAAGGTATGGTTTATATACCTTTTTCTCATTGATTATTTGCCTAATTGCTATGCTGAGAGGAACAGGAGGAGAAATGGGCATCTATCCCTGCATCTGTTTTTCTCATAGTCCCTTTGGAGTTGCCCAGATAGAAGCTAAGAAGGATCAGAGGAAGAAAGAGGTTGTAATGGATGAACCACAGCCATGTCATGGTGATCACAGTCATGGTGATCTGGGGTGCCAGTCTCTAGACAATGCTGAGTTTTTAATTCATTGGCCATCTTTCCAAAACAATATGTAATGCTTATTACGGTAAGTCAAACTTTTAGGATTCAGATGAGGTATTGCGAATACCTGATTTAGGTCTTTAAAACCTTAAATTCCTTTAAGTATTTTAGACTTGAATTCAGACAGAATTTTGTCTTCTAAATACATTTTCCTAGCATCATTTTTTTTTGGTAGAAAACTAGCAATAAAAAACCCTCTAGAAAGAAAACTAAAGTTAATATACATACTTAAGCTACTAATGTGGTTCTGTTTATAATGTTGTTCAACTATTATTGTAATGATGAATTAAATAGTCACTTTTAAAATAAAAAATGAAGAAAATTGGATTTTTATAAATCATTTAAAAGATAAACATGAAGTGGGAAAATTCTTTACAAAATGATGCAAAGATTTTTCAAAGAGGTTCAGCTTGTATAGTGTTAATTTCCAGTCTTGTTATGATACCTATAAGTTACATAGAAATGGCTGAATAAAGAGTGTGATACTCTGTCCATATTACTTTAGCTTAGGTGAACTCCAAGTTCATCAATAATGAATGCCTTGTAAGGAGGTGGCCAGCCATGGTTACATCAGAAGGGCCAGACACATCTTTTACAAGACTTCCTTGTTCAACTACCATTGCTTTGCTTTTATTGCATAAGGTATCAACAAATGTGGTGTCATTGATCAAAATAGTGTCTTGTTACTTTATTCTCATTGGTAAAATTAAAGAGATTTAAGGTACATAAACAGAACTTAGGGGTACTTTTTCTCTGAATGAACAGGGCTAAGAATCCACTCAACCATGGGCTTGACCTTTCTGGGGATATTTTAACCTGAGCTCCAGTAGGTCCAACATCCAATCATGGGTTTAAGACATGAGATAGTGTCTATTACAATGTTTTGAATCTTGCCCAAGAATATGGCTGTGTCTGTTGAGCAAACCTTTCATAGTACATGTTTGGAGCATCTAAAGGATGACAAAAAGCTGGAATTTTATTGTGTTTAGAGAACTGGTTGATAAATTGTTCTGAGCCTACTTTGTTAATAAATGTTCATCAAATAGGCATCTGTATGTGTATGAGAATTTGGCCTAAGACTTGCTTTCATTGTGATTTGCTAGCAAGGTTGCAGAGGAAAGCTATTTATTGCCCACTCAAAGGTTCATGAAGGCTACTGTGATCTACCAAAGCAAACAAAACTCTAAAAGTTGCCCATGACCAAACTGAATTAAGTAATTTGCAATAATCCTATTTTTCAGAGGGCTGTTAATGATAAATATAATGTAGAATTTACTTACATGGATTCTGAACATTTCTATTACTCCAGAAAATAGTGTGAGGAAAAAAGACTACCATAGAAGAGGATTTGGTGAGGCAAAGAAGGGATGAAAAGGCAAGTATAAGATGAAAGCTCAGAGGAGGTCTTCAGAATATAGATGAAGATTTGACCTAAAGTACTGGAGAGAGAGGGGTACAGATGGATGAAGATCTTAATTTCTGGACACAATGAATGGAAACATTGGACAGAAGCATTACCCCTTTCCCAGCCCCCAGTAGATAAGTTAAAGAAAGAAAATGATGACTTCATTATTTCCAGAAATTCTTAAATGTACCTTGAGAAAGATTCTAACTGGCATTACCACATTTCTGAAAATTTCCTATTCCCATTTTCAGAAATCCATCTGAGAACTCTCAGCATTTTACTTGTCTCAGGATGTTGGTGTTGAACACATCTTTATAGATGTTCTCTGAGTTTAGTGTTTAGCAAAGCCAATTGGTAAATGCTTATTGGATGTCTATTGTGACTGTGCTAGATACTTAGGGGGATAGAAGAGAAACATTAGACTCAGTTCTGACCTCAACAACTGGTTTCAGATGCTGATTTCATGGACATTAAATAACTAGTGACCCATTCTGTGTATTGTATGCTCAGGACCATTATTACAATAGATTTTAGAGAGAGAAGATGTCAGTGTCGTTAGGATTTGAACTGAACCTATAATTTAAGAGGATAAATATTTGTTTTGATGGGGAAAGGAAGCCTTTGGAACACAGCCAATGGGCAGGGCATGGAAAGAGGGAAAACAAACAGTCTCCCTATTAATGCAGCCATGTCACCCATGAATGAGGACTTGGGAGACCAGAGGTCCTCTTCCCACTCTCTGTGGCCAGTATTGGTTGAATTACATTGTGTCGAGCAGGCCAGTGATTTATGTGGCAGTTTGGTGGAGATAGTACCTATCCCTGCTACCATTAAGCCCCAAAAATTCAAGACTATAACAAAATGTATGTTAAAAAATAAGTTAGGCCATGAAATGATTCACCCACAGGCCAGGATTAATCTGTAGGTCTATGTGGTGCTGCGCTAGCCACCTAACAGACTCAAAATTGTACAGGAAAGGCACTGAGAAATAATAACAGTGCACTGGTGAGAGAGGAAGACCGATGGGTCCCATTTAGAGTGAGCAGGAAGGGCTTCCCAGGCCCTCCACGGAGCACCCCGAGATTTCACCAGTCAGCCCATAACTCATAACACAGAAATAGCCTATCAGCATATACACAGATCATGCTAATTTAAAATATTTCTCCTTCATTGAAATCAAATGTAATTAATTTATTATTTTAACTACCCAGTGGCGTTTTTGGTAAAATTTTAGAAACCAAGAAAAAAATATGGTCAGTTCAGAGAGTTCAAAGAACAGTCAGACGATTTTATCAGCACAGTGGTTTAGGTCATTGTTACTTGAAAGAATGAGGTAAGAAAGTCTTCAGAGTGCGTGTGTCTACCCTCCTCATTTGCAGAGGAAGACAAAGGTCAGAGACTTAAGAGACTTACCCTGGTTACTTAGCTGTTTAGAGAAGGGTGAACATTAAGACAAGACTGCAGAAATTCTGAGTTTAAGCCCTATATTCTTTTGATAAAATTCATCAACAAATTATGAGCATTTAATTAACTTTACAATTAAAAAAAGTTTTGTTGATATATGATTCACATAACATACAATTCACTCATTTTAAGTTTACAGATTGATGGACTCTAACATGTTCACAGAGTTGTGCATTCATCACCACGCCCAATTTTAGAACATTTTCATTGCCCTAAAAAAGAAAACCCATACTCCTTAGCTCTCAGGCTGAAATACTTTCATTTGTCCATTTCTTAATTTTCTTTTCATTTCTGTTTAGATACATTGCCCCCTCAGCCCTAGAAAACCACTGGTCTACTTTCTGTCTCTATCACTTATCAATTCTGGACATTTCATAAAACACAGTCATAAAATATTGGTCTTTTGCCACTAGCTTCTTTTATTTAGTAGGTTTCAAGTTTCATCCATGTTGTAGCATGTTTCTGTATAGTCATGTGCCATTTAACAATGGTGAGGTGTTCTGAAAAATGTATTGTTAGGAATTTCGTGGTTGTGAGAACATCATAGAGTGTATGCACACACACCTAGATGGCGTAGCCTACCACACACCTAGGCTATATGGCATACATGTCATACATGTGGTCCATTGCTGACCCAAACAGCATTAGTCAGTGAATGACTGTATTTCATTTCTTGTTATTGCTGAATAATATCCCATTGTATGGCTTATATCACATTTTATTCATCCATTCAGTAGCTGTTGGACATTGGGTTGTTTTCCTTTTTTGGCTCTTATGAATATGTTGCTAAACACATTCATCACAAGTTTTTGTGTGGACACATGTTCAATTTCTATTGGGTGTATACCTGGGAGTGGAATTGCTGAATTATGCGGTAACTCTATGTTTAACTCCCTAAGGAACTGCCAGACTGTTTTCCAAAGCACTGCACCACTTTACCTCTCCATTAGCACTGTATGGGAGTTCCCACGTCTCCACATTCTCACCAACACTCGTTATTATCTATCTTTTTATCTTTTATTAAAGGTGCGCAGTGGTACCACATGGTGGTTTTGATCTGCATTTCTTTGATGGCTAGCAATGTTGAGCATCTTTATATGTTCTTGTTGGCCATTTGTATATCTTCTTTGGAGAAATGTCTATTCAGATTCTTGCCCACTTCTAATTGGGTTGTCTTGAGACATAATAGTTTCCCATGTATTGTGGAAACAAGTCCCTTATAAAATACATGATGTGCAAAACTTTTCTCCTACTCTCTGGGTTGTCTTTTAAATTTTCTGATGGTGTCTTTTAAAGCATATGAATTTTGATAATGTCACAATTTTTTAAATGGTGAAGTTTTTTTACTACCTTTGGGACATTTATAAATAATATGTATGTGATCTTAAATATTGTCAACAGAACATCTGTGGACCAATCTATATTCAATAGTTTCAGCTTGACGCAAACAGCAGTAAAAATGGACAGAAGCAATAGCATTAGAGGAAGCAGCAGAAAAATAGGATGTGGTGCCAGAAGGCATTGTAGGCCCTTAGAGCCCTGAGTATCTAGGGATTACCCCAGTTACCTAATACCAACAGGCCCCTACTCAGGGTCACCGTAAGGAGAAATAACATCCTTCAAAAGACATTACTTTTCATAATTTTCGGTGTCTTCCTGTTTGTAATAAATGGAGTCCCCATAGTGATAACCATTTATTAATGAAGCCAGATATGCAGTTACTTTCAGCGTAACACAACATTTTTCATAGATGTATGTGTATTTGTGTATGAGTGATCATTTGTATTACGCTTGTGGATGAAGACAGATTTCCAGGTTATTATCATTATAGCGTAAGTAGAATGAAATTGTTTATATCCTGTCTTTCTCCCTTTGCCTCCCCCAATCCTGCCACTTCCCATCTAAACACAGGAATATACTAATCAGGGAAATATGTGTGGTGTTTAGTAAAAAGGTCAAATCCATTTGGATGGAATTCCAGGCTCAACGTGAGAACAATGGCAGGAAACTGGGTCTTCAGGGCTGGCTGCAGCCAGGAGCTGTTGAGGGATAGATTGTTGAGAGGGCCGGCCCTGGAGTATGCTGCTTTGGCTTGCTTTATGTTTGGAATGCTGCGATTGTTCCAGACACAATGAGCGATCTGTCCACACCAGACAAGTTGTAATTACAGAACAGAAGCTCAGTTACTGCTTCTTAATTGCAAGTGATTCCATAGCAGTCTGTATACACTGCTTCTAATTTGTCCTCTGGACTGTATAGGGACACGCAGGATTTTCAGTTTAATGTTTTTGGTGATTAGGGGAATATGCCTTACACCTTGTATCTACCTTATTCATGTGCAGGTGCTACAAGAATCCTTTCGGGACCACCCGTTTTGTTGATTTTGATGATGCATACCAGTGTGCAGTATTGTCTGGGTGGAGAGGGACAGGGTGTTGAAAGTCTCTTTGTCTTTGGTGTCCTAAAAACCTGATTCACTGTGATTATAACATCAGCTCGAGAAGTCTGCTTGTGTCATGTAGGAACCATTTCCTAATTAGGAAAGAAGGTTGAAACCTGGCCTTGCCATCATGGTCTGGAAAAAATGCAGCTACGACAGATGGGAATTTGTAGCCACACGTAATCAGCCTGTGGATATTCTTTGTGAACTAAGATCTTCATCTCTATTAGAAATCACATTAGGAAAATTCACCACTATGAATAGTTTATAACATTAATTTATTCATTCATTCAATAAATGTCATTTGAGGGCCTATTATATGCTGGGTATTTTATTAGGAATAGGATGAAAAGTAGCACAAAAAAAGGTCTACTTAGGAACTCACAGTCCCAGTAGGGACCAAAACATGTCAATGAATAAGGCATTGTGGTAGTATTATGACAAAGTTATGCATGTTTCATGATCTACAGATAAGTGTGATGAAGAACATTCACATTCCTGGAAATAGCTGAGAACCTTTTCTCACATGTCATTGACCAGAATTAAGATGTGGAGCAATACTAAACCAGTCACTGGTAAAGTGAATGGACTGACTCTTCAACCAATCAGACCCACTTGAGGAGTTGGGGACAGGGACAGCTCCTTGCGAGGAACAGGGAAAGGAGGGAGTTATGCGCATCAATAAAACCCAGGATCCGTTGGAAAGAAGACAGGGAAATGATGCTGGAGACAACTAATAATATCCACGTTCTTCGACTGACATGTCAGAGAGCTCTCTCTGGCAGCAGTGTAGAGAATGGGGTGGTGGGGGCAGGGTGAAGACAGAGAGACAGTGAGGAGGTGCCACAGTCCTTGGGGAGAGCAATGAGGCCTTGAACTGAAGTGGTGATGGTTACTAAGCAGAAGAGGGAGCTTCTGGGAATTGTGTGGCAGAATTTATGATAGTTATTCTTAAACCTCCGGGAGGGGAGGTATCCCTTTGAGAATCTGATGCAGTTTTAGATTAAATGTCAAGATATGCTCCAGTTTAGCATCAGCATGACCTGAATGGCAGGGAAGCTGGACTGGTGAGCCCTTTGTACGGGCCACAGTTCTGGTTCCAGGAGGGCACCAGAATTCTAACCTTATCATGGGGGTTGGAGAGAAAAAGAATGAGAAGCAGCATTTATCAAGGGCTGACTACTTATATCATGCTCTGAGGCCCACCGAGAAGAAGGGCAACTGAGGCATCACCCTACCCTACCTCACTACCTACCCCTGGAAAATGGCAGCTGTAGAGTTTGATCTTGAAGTTGTCTTTATCACAATCCCAAGCAGCCGCCTACTGGTGCTGCCATATTTGGTCCACATGTGACTGACTGTGATTACTACTCTTTTCTTTCCTGGAATCCTTCGGCCACCTCTGTTTGTGCAGCTGAAGGAGACATTCATGACCTCATTCCTGAGTTTTAGGAGCTGACAGCAG
The DNA here is from genome assembly GCA_004027735.1 of Carollia perspicillata. NCBI lineage: Eukaryota > Metazoa > Chordata > Mammalia > Chiroptera > Phyllostomidae > Carollia > Carollia perspicillata. Next base: position 4,082 of record PVKM010037865.1, on the reverse strand, counting down.
AACATTCAAGGAATGACACTGAGTAACTTTTTCAAGGTCATTTCCTGTCAATGATCTCTGCAAAGATCACATTCCTTAGGGATATGTGGAGGTTGGAAACAGACCCTATTCTGTCAGGCCCAGGATGCCTGGGGCAGCTGTAATAGGCAGACGAGTGTGTAAGTCTACATCCTCTTTGACATGTTTTGCTGGCAAAAACACCCGCCCCCCACATTTGGCTAAAAACAAACCAGGTCTGCTAGGCTCCATGACTCATGCTTGATGAAGTCTTCAGCCTGAGTCAATAATTCACATTTTAGAGGCAAATGTTGAGCTCTACATCTAACCAGGTTACACTGCCTGGAGTAGCCCTGTGTATTAATTTGGCTTGTTAGAAACGGCGCCTCCTGAGGTTCTTGAAGCAGGTCATACCTCTGCCTCTTTCCCTATCCAGGTCTCACATACGAATGGGTGTAGCTGTAGGTTCTAGGAGAAGGCAACCTGTTGAAGTGAGCAGGTGGTGAGGTTTGGAATCAGGGAGTCCCGGTTTCACGTGTGTTTCTGCCCTTTCTTATCACGTGATGGTGGGTAATTTACCCTTCTGAGCATTAGTCCATCACCTTTGACATGGACGTAATCGTGCTGTTTTGAATAATGTGTATGGAATCTGAAGAGAGTGCATGCAAGGACCTGGGCACACAGTACATGCTCAACATCGTGGGCAGCAGTATTTGCTTTGCTGCATGCCCTCTGCTTAGCTGAGTTGTTCTCTCACTTCTCCTTTATTTCACATATGGGCTTTATTTATTTCTTTAAAGGAGAAAGACATCAGTCCGAGTGATGTGTTTTACATGTGCTCATGGGTGTCTTTTCCACTTCTCCCAGCACCTCTGTATTTTGCATCACCCTGCAGCAGGATGTTGGTTACAGTAAGCGGTGGTGAGGAAGAAGCAGAAAGTGCAAAATCAGGAGACCCCACGTCCATCCATCCATTCACCTGTTATCTGTCTGCCCACCATCTATTTCTTCTAGCTCTGCCTATGGAAAAATCATCTAAACTCTTGGGACATCCACTGATTTGTTTGTAAAAAGAGGGGCTTGAACTAAAAAATCTTTCAGATACTTCAGGCTCTTGCTGGTCTGTTTCCAGGGGCTCTTCCTTTTGAAGTAACTTAAATTCTGGTGATAAGCTGGCCAGTGCATGAAACACTGCCACTTCGACTAGTCTTGTAGATGTTTTCCTGCACTGGCTCATACTTAGAATCAAATTTCCTATAGTCAGCAAAACTGGGGCCAGTACACTCAGTAACACCTTTACTGTGAATGTTCCTTTGGAGTAGGAAACTAATCAACCAACACATTTCCAAGAAAAGTACTTTTTCTCCCATTCTCCATACACACGGCTTGTTTGTGTGCAGATGTTTAAACACAGTTCCTTACAAGGGTATGAATTACTCTGAAACATAAATTGTGTTAATTGTATCAGCTAGTTAAATTGGTATCACTGCATGAGCTTGTTCAGACATTAAATATCTTTCTTCCTGTTTTTTTCATACTCAGGAATGAATGGTAGGTTCAGAAGTACAATTCCAAATCATAAAACATCAGAGGAACTAACTGGGTCTATTTATATTTTACCTAAGGACCTGGAATTTGAGACTCCTCTTAGAGTGAAAGCTGACCAGCTGGATAAGTGTGCATGGGCCAAATGTTTGCAATGGAAACGTTTTGAACCTCCTTAGAATCCTAGTATGTTAGGGATGAAAGGGGCCTAAGAATTTCTGAGCAATTCCTTCTCCTTCGTTCACTTGTCCCTCTTTTAGCTCAAAAATCAACAGAAAGACAACTGTGTAGAAACAAATATTGCCTTAAGTGGTGGAGTATCTCAGAAGGGATTCTTTTCAATAAAAAATATGAAATTTAATTTTTTTATATTCTTAAAAATTTACCAAATAAGTTGTATCAGGGTTTTTTACTACCTTGTTTGTTTAAGACAGTTATACTCTGTGAATGTTAAGAAGTCAGAATGAATTTTGCCAGCAGGTGGCACTAAATGTTTTCATTAGAAAAAGAACAGTTTTGCATCCTCTCTGTTAGGGTGAAAAAAAGGCCTTTTAAGTGAGTGTGTGGTTCATTAACCCAAATTCAGGAAATGTGCCTTTCTTATTTGGTGGTTCTTTGGCAGTACACTGGTGCAGTTCAGTGTGAGTTGTTTCCTTGAAGTTTGTTACAAGGGAAGTGTGGTGAAATTAAAGACTTTAAAGCTTTATTAGGGTTTTGTAGACCAATTAAAATCCAGTCTGTCCGCCCACAAACCCTCCCGTAGCTCCTTGTAGGCCTGCAAGTACACCGGATGCTGAAATGAAGGACGGTGAGGTTTCCCCTTTTTACTGCTTGCTGCACAGTCTTTTCTTTTCCAGGTCCCAGGTCTGCATATACTGTATACTGTGGTTAACATTTTGCCCTGTTTGGGAAAGGGTATCAGAATGGAATCTCATTGATCCAGCTGCTGTTTGAAAGGGGCACACCTACACCTTCATACATGTGTGCTGAGGGGGATGGTTTTTCTGCCTCTGCTCATAGTTAACAGAAGAAAGTGCTGCCAGACAAAAAAAATTGAAAAATATTGACCAATTCATGCCAAATTTTAATTCTTTTGTTTTGCCATTTTAACTATTTTTAAGTTACAGTTCAGTAGTGCTAAATATATTTACAATATTTTTCAACAGCTCTTCAAAAATATTTCATCTTGCAAAAGCAAAACTCTCTCCCCATTTTCCCCACCCCAGTCCCTGGTAACAACCATTCAATTTTATATTTCTGGGAATTTGACTACTGTAGATACCTTATAAAGTGGAATCATGAAGTACTCAAAATACTTTGCCTAACAAATCACGTATGATTATGTTAGTGTACAATACTAGGAAGATGGCTATTTTCATTCCAATTTAAAGAAATTACTTTAAAATATACCTAAGCTTGTATCAAACTATATACATCTCCATATGTCTTAATATGTGATGCTAAGACAGTGTGAATAGGTAATAATATAGTTTTATGTGAGTATGTAAATAAATCATGCAGTATATAAAGCATACATCTATCAAAATTATTTGTGTATTTTTTCCACTAAAAAATGCCTCTATTTTGAACTTTGACACTAATAAAATAAGATTTTATTTTCTTTTTTGAATTTGAATATTTATTTATTATGACATTTTTATTTTTTAAAAATAAAAACACATGTAATTTGCTTATCTATTCATCATCTGATAAATATTTATTGAGTGCCTGCCATGCTAGGCATTGTACTTCCATGCTAGGCCAGGAACACAGGGGCGAAGAAAAACATGAGGCTGAAACTCCTGGGGTGTTTGTCATAGAGCGGAAGACCCAGATACTAATCAGCAGCCCAAGGAACGTCTTTGTAAAAAAGCAACATGGTTCCATGATGTTGTTGAACCTAAGGAAGTTGACCTTGATTCTTAGATTCCAGGGGAGATGGGAGCAAGCAAGTTTCCTTAGGAAGGTGACCCTGCCTGGAGCTGAGATTGGAAAGATAAAGAGGAATTAAGTAGGTAAAGGAGTGGGAAGAGAAAGGAAGAACGTTCAGACCTGGCATGGGAGGGAGAATGGAGAGTCTGAGACACTGAGATGTAAGGGGGTAAGGAACTCAGTGATGGAAGGGGAGAATCGGTGCTGTTACACAAACAAAACCTCATCATGATTCTTGCATTCTTCTCCATGTTTATTATATTTCTCCCCTGGGGAAAAATGGCCAAACACACACACACACACACGCACACACGCACACACGCACACTCCATAATTGTATTAATCACCTGACCTCTATTAGTCCCCTGCCTTTTTAGTATTGTTAGCTTAAAAGCTAGTGTCCAACTATTTCTGAGAAGTTTGGGAATTTTCCTTGACCCGGTACAGTGACCCATGTAAATGGACATAAATATATTTGAGGAAGTCTAGGAGGGAAATTTACAGAATATATTTGCAACATTAGTGGAAACTGACTCCTTAGCCATTCTCTTTCCTTTCTAAAGGGGATGTAGATCTGTGAACTGACTGGGATTTACAAACGGCTTTAA
>PVKM010037864.1:0-14306 GCA_004027735.1 Carollia perspicillata | reverse complement strand
TGTACCTTTGCCAGTGTGCAGCGAGCCATTAATTCCACATTAAACAAGAGTTGGCAGGAAACGGTCTGAGCAGCCCTGCTACAGAACATAGAAGGCTCTTGCAATAGCATTTTTGTTATCTTTTATAGCTTAAATCCACAACATTTCTTTTATTGTTTGGTAACATCTTTATTTCGAAATAAATACTTTTGGCAGTAATGAGCTTAAAAACAGAAAGTGCATGCTAATGAGAACTTACTTGTTGAGCTTCCATTACTTAAGAAAGTAGATGACTGTGGAACTTGCACAGAATATTGACCATCCACTGTGGCAAATGACCACATGAAAAACAGAAGACAAAATTTGCTAACGAAACGTCCACATCTAATCTTGAAAGTCGGTAGTTGTTTTAGGAAGAGTCTTATGGATGATGCAATCACATGAATCTGTAGCAGGTGGGTTTATGGATTCCTCTGCAAAGCATGATTTTCCATTTCTATCAAATCGGTCTTTTTTCTTTAAATTTCAGTCAGTTTTTAATTTCAAGCCTTCTTATGCAAGTGCAAATTGTGAAGTTTGCAGTTTATATGTTGGTATGTTAAGCAGAGGAAAAACTGCAAATAGTTCAAGGCTATCAGTTTTATTAGTGCTGTTAGATGTTTCACACACCAAAAAAAAATCAGTTCATTCTAATAATTGGGTCAAACTATCACTTCCAATTGAGGAAATCAAAATAAAGTTTCTGGAAGTTCATCCTGAGGAAGGTGAAATATCTGATCTTATTGTTAATACTAGTTTCAAATTCATTGCTTAGATTAACTTTTTAGTTTAACATTGAACATTAAATTGTTAGTTTTTATAGTGATAATACACATTCAAATTTTGGTGAAGTACAGCTTCATGCTATAAGTAATGTTATTACAAAATTAAGAAACCTTTGAGGCAGAAATAAGCTTGGGATTTGTTTTCGTGTTCATGTAATCATACTTTCCTCCCAGTAAGCTGCAATATTAGATCAATTGAAATAAAAGTTGTAGTTGTTTAAATTTACAAATATTTTTGTATATCCCATGAGAGTAATCAAACCACAGAATTTTTCTGATGAAGTTGATGTGGATAATTTAAAAAATACTGTGGCAATATGCACTGTCTCTTTGTTGCCTACCACCAGTAGGGTTATTACAGGTTTTGTACCTTTGAACAACTAGTTTGTGAATCAACTAACATATGTTGCAATGGTATTGAACTCCTTTCCTAAGCAAAGCTGTAAGTTTTGATTGCATTTTATTCAACATCAGTTAGATAATCTTAATGTAAGTCTTCAAAGAATGGATGTTTGTAAAACTTCATTTTGAAGCTTTTAAATAATTGCAATTGTTGAAAACAATGCTTGTAAACAGAAAGACAATGAAATCTACCACTAGAACAGAAAGAAAAAAGCATATAAATGAAATGTTGAGAAATCAAAAATTATACAAAATTTTATATGCAAAATTATGATTGCCCTTTGGAATATCTTGATCTATTGCATGACTTTTAATGGTATTTCCATTTTTAATTGCATGAAGTGATATTCTTGCCAGAAAGAATGAAAATGAAAGACTTATTATGATTTGGAATCATGGAGACAACTTATATGAAAAGTCACAACTGGAAAAAAGTACCTGTGCAAGATAGGTACATAGGAGGTTAAAAAAGAAACTACCCAAGAAAAATATCTGGGTCAGAATATTTACACATTTTAATACAAAAAGCAGAGACTTGGATTATACTCTGGTAGAATTTGCTTTGTACTTGCAAGGCATCTCAGTAACTTTAGAGAAAGTATTTTTCTCAATTAAAGATAATATTATAATCTACAAAGAAGATTCAATTGAGGGTGTCAACAATTTCAAATTTATTAACAATAAAATGCAACTTTAGTACTTTTTGGTATGTAATACTTCAAAAAGCTTTAAAAATGCAACTTTGAAGAAGATTATATGCAATTTTATGAAACAAAAAGATTAAAAAATAAATCCATGTTAAAGAATTTCTTCAGGAAAATACCATGATGTACTAATATTAGAGATAAATATGAGTAAAAAACCATTAAAGTATATGAATATATGCCAAACACCATTATTCTCCTAATGCTATTGTTTAATTTTTGAATAATAGATTGAACAGGATAAATTAGTTTGCTTTAATGAACACAGATATGCTATATTTATTTGGTGGAAGTAATTTTTTAAATAGTTTTTACTTTTTTAAAATTCTTTCCCAAAAGCTTTATTATTATTGATTAAGCACTCTCCTTTCACCTTACATCATAAGCCCAAAGTGTGTGAAAATCCCAGGGATGTTCAGGCACCCTTTATGCCCCACAGACTCCTGGGATGTTCCTTCCTAAGATGCTCTGGGATGTTCCTTCCTAAGATGCTCTGATTTCTCTGAGCAGCAACACCGTCTACTCCACATGCTACAGGAATTCTGTTGCTCAGATGGTTTTTATCTCTAAAATAGTGTTTGATTTTTCTTTTTTTTCTTTTTGTTCAAGTACAGTTGTCTACATTTTCCTCCCACCACTACCCCCTACCCCAGCCATCCCCAGCTTCCACCCTCTACCCTAACCACCTTTGGTTTTGTCCATGTGTCCTTTATACATGTTCCTTGATGACACTTCCCTTATTTTCCCCTATTACTCCTCTTCCCTTTCCTCTCTGGTTATGGTCAGTTTGTTCTTTATTTCAGTGTCTCTGGTTGTATTTTGCTTGCTTATTTGTTTTGTTGATTAGGTTCCACTTATAGGTGAGATCATATGGTATTTGTCTTTTACTGCCTAGCTAATTTCACTTAGCATAATTCTCTCTAGACCCATCCATGCTGTCATGAGGGGTAGGAGCTCCTTCCTTCTTTCTGCTGGGTAGTATTACATTGTGTAAATGTACCACAGTTTTTTGATCCACTCATTTACTCATGGGTATTTCCATTGCTTCCAACACTTGGCTGTTGTAAATTGTGCTGCTATGAACATTGGGGTGCATAGGTTCTTTTGAATTGGTGTTTCAGGATTCACAGGGTATAATCCCAGCAGAGGATTTGCTGGGTCAAAAGGCAGTTCCATTTTTAGTTCTCTGAGGAAATTCCATACTGTTTTCCACAGTGGCTGCGCCAGTCTGCATTCCCACCAACCTCCTGGGGGTTCTAGGGAATGTGTACTAGGGTTCCCTTTTCTGCACAACCTAGCCGGCACATATTGTTTGTTGATTTGGTTAGGATGGCCATTCTGACCAGTGTGAAGTGGTATCTCATCGTGGTTTTAATTTGCATCTCTCTGATGGTTAGCAGTGCTGAGCATCCTTTCATATGTCTCTGGGCCCTCTGTATGTCCTCCTTGGAGAAGTGTCTGTTCAGGTCCTTTGCCTATTTACTAATTGGATTGTTTGCCTTCCTGGAGTGGAGTCGTGTGAGTTTTCTATATATTTTGGAGATCAAACCCTTGTCCAATGTATCATCTGCAAATACATTTTCCCGCACACTTGGTTCCCTTTTCATTTTGCTGATGTTTTCTTTAGCCATGCAGGAGCTTTTTATTTTGATTAAGTCCCATTGGTTTATTCTTTCCTTTATGACCCTTGCTCCAGGGGACATATTGGTGCAAATATTGCTGTGTAGGATATCTGAGATTTTCCTCCCTATGTTTTCCTCTAGGATTATTATGGAGTAACAACTTATATTTAAGTCTTTTATCTATCTTAAGTTTATTTTTGTATATGGTGTAAGTTGGTAGTTGACGTTCATTTTTTTGCATGTAGCTGTCCAGAACTTCCAACATCATTTGTTGAAGAGTCTATTTTTACTCCATTTTATGCTTCTGCCCCCTTTGCCAAATATTAATTGACCATAGAGACTTGGGTTTATTTCTGGACTCCCTAGTCTGTTCGATTGATCTATATGTCTGTTTTTATGCCAGTACCAGACTGTTTTGATTACTATGGCCTTGTAATATAGTTTGATATCAGGTATTATGATCCTTACTACTTTGTTGTTCTTAAAATTGCTGCAGCTATTCAGGGCCATTTGAGGTTCCATATAAATTTTTGAAATGTTTGCTCTATATCTGTGAAATATGTCATTGGTATTTTAGTAGGGATTGCATAGAATCTATAAATTGCTTTGAGTAGTATGGACATTTTGATGATGTTAATTCTTCCATTCCATGAACACAGTATATACTTCCATTTGTTTGTGTCTTCCTTAACTCCTTTTACTGTTGTGTAGTTTTCTAAGTACAGGTCTTTTACCTTGGTTAGGTTAATTCCTAGGTACTTTATTTTTCTTGTTGCTATATCAAATGGGATATTTTCCCCTGATTTCTGCTTCTGATATTTCATTGTTGGTGTTTAAAAATGCCTTCACTTTCTGCATATTGACTTTGTATCCCACTGTTTTGCCAAATTCACTTATTAGGTCAAGTAGTTTTTTGGTGACGTCTATAGGATTTTCTACGTACACTATCATGTCATCTGCAAACAAGGACAGTTTTGCTTCCTCCTTTCAAATTTGGATGCCTTTTATTTCTTTGAGTGCTGTGGCTAGGGCTTCCAATAATATATTGAATAGAAGTGGTAAAAGCGGGCAGCCTTGTCTTGTTCCTGATCTTAGTGGGAAAGCTTTTAGTTTTTGCCCATTAAGTATGATGTTGGCTGTAGGTTTCTCATGTATGGCCTTTATTATATTGAGATATGCTCCCTCTATTCCCACTTTTCTGAATGTGTTTTATCATAAATTGGTGCTGTACCTTATCAAAGGCTTTTTCTGTATCTATTGATATGATCATGTGATTTTTGTCTTTCCTTTTGTTTATGTGATGTATTATGTTTATTGATTTGTGAATATTGTACCATCCTTGCATCTCTGGGATCGTGGCATATGATCTTTTTAATATATTGCTGAATGAAGTTTGTCAATATTGTGTTGAGGATTTTAGCATCTATATTTATCAGCAATATTGGCCTGTAGTTTTCTTTCTTTGTTGTGTCTTTATCTAGTTTGGGGATTAGGATGATGCTGTCTTCATAAAAAGAGTTTGGTAGTCTTCTCACTTCTTGGATTTTTTTAGGAATACTCTGAAAATAATAGTCTGAGAAAGATAGGGATTAGCTCTTCCTTAAATGTTTTGTAAAATTCTCCTGTGAAACCATCTGGTTCAGAGCTTTTGTGTGCTGGGGTACATAGCCTAGTGTGCCTTATGAGGGTAGGTAACAGAAAAGAAGAGGTAGCGAAACTCTGAAAAGGGCCCCATGATATCATAATACGGGGTCTCTTTGGAGGCAAATACCCCATCCACCTTTCTGAAAGAAATAATTCAGCAGCCAGACAGACGATGCTATTAATTATTTACTCTTTCATTCACTGACTCATCTCTTTCTTCTTTATTCAATCATTAACTCATTTACTCAAACAAGCAGCCTTTGTTGAGCACTTATTATGCACCAAGCACTTTGTTGAGTACTGGTGAGGTGCAAAACTCAAAGATGTACATAGTCCCTAGTTCCAGAGACGGGCAAGGAGACCGCCAGCTAGAGTAGAAGCATGTAGCATACCTGTAAGGGACTTAGTGGAAGCACCTGTGTAGACAGGTGCATTGAGAGGATGGAGCCAGATTCTCCAATAAAAATAAACCTTGGCCATTGGTGCCTCCTCCTCACCCTTTTCCCCTTCCTCCACACCTAGGAATGCTGTCTTACCTGGAGGGGTTTTCTGCCAGAATGCAAGCCACTGCTCTTTGCTCTTAATGTTTTTAATAACAAAAGAACAGTAATTCATATTCCCCAAGAATGATTCCTTTTGCTCCCTCGATGCGGTTTCCAACTGTTGTTTCATTCCTGTCTGGTCTCAGACAATATCCTGGAAAAACTTTTAGGACCCAGTAGCTGTTTCCTATTCCAGGTTCCTTGTGTGTTGTTTCTGGGAATAGAAACAAATTCAATTCAAGCAAATAATGCTGTCATCGGGATCTTGTGCAGGCGTTGGCGTGGGTAGGCCTGGCCAATGGAGTGCTATGTTTAAAATATCTTGAGATCTTCAGAAACATTTGTTTTTATTCAGAAGTGTTCAATTGATGTTTCCCTGACCCATGCAGTTTCCCTATGGGCTTAAGCTCCCATTTGTTAAAGAAACAGATGGGAAAACCAGTTCAATTTGTGTTTGTTTAAGCATTTAAGACAGCTTACCATGAGTTGGTAGAGTTTGGACACTTCAGATAGCAACATTATATTTAGCAGGCATGCAAGGGAACAGAATCGTTTGACCAATTTAGCGAGATGGAAGCAGGGTCCTACCCAATTCTGTAGAATAAACCAGTGGTGGCACTGGAAGCGGAACCCTGTGATTCTACTGGGGACTTACTGAATTTAAGTGGAATGATCCGCAAACAGTAGGCCAGGAGAATCTCAAGTGTCAGGCAGAATTTGCCAGCTGCTGTTACTTTCCCATATACCTCCTACCTTATCTTTACCCTTTCCCCCCATTCACATGCAAGTGGCCCCATAGTCAAGTCAGCTAAGTAGGCTATTTTTTTTCTGATAGAGTTCCACCCAAGGGTACCCAAGAGAGCTGAGGAGTGTCCCAGCCCACAGGGATGGCCCCTGTGATAGTCAGGGTCCTGGCAACGAAGAGACAGCATGCTCAATGTGTTAATTTAATGAAGAGAGTTTAATAATGGAACTGTTCACAGAGGTGAAAGGGTAAAGGGAACTGACAAAGAATGATGAAGCACTTCAGAGGACTGAAATGTCAAGAAAAGGAATAGTGTTCCTGGTCCCCGGTGAGACCTGTGGCTGTGAGGGAGCCATGGCCAAAAGTAAAGCAATGCAGCCACTGCCAAAACCATGGTGAGGCAGGGAGGGAGCTGCAATCACCAATGACCTAACCTCTGGCCTCTCTGGGGCTTCCCATTGGTCAAACCCAACTGTGAGCTAGAGGATGAGTGAATCCAGGTGACAGCCAGTCTCCTAGGACACAGAGCAGAATGTAGAAGAGTGGAGGATGGCAGGTGTGCCTGGAGAGGTAAATAGAAAAGTCATCACAACTCTCACTTTTAGGACATCCTCCTGACCCAGGCAATTATGCTGTGTCCATAACTCAGTATGCTGTTTTTTAGCATCTCTGGCAGAAGTAGAAAATGTGCTCTTTCAATATGGTCCGACTTCTGGCAGTAACCTGGAAGTTTTATGTCTCTATCAGAATCCACAGTATAGACAGTAGCCTACAAGCCAGCTAACTGTGACTTTCCATTGTGCCACCAGAGGCAAGATAGCCCAAGAGCTCTTTCTTTGAGTCTTTAGATTTGCCAAGTTGTAGAGATAGAATCTGGAACAAGGAGTCAAAATCCACGCTTCTGTTCTAGTCAGCTGTAAACAGTCCTCTATGGGTGTTGTCTCACCTGTGAAGTGAGGAAATTGGGTTAAAGGGTGGTTTAAACCTCTTCGGCTCTAACATTCAGTAGGTCTTTAAATCAAAACCAAAAGACTACTAGGAGGAATGGACTGTTTTACAGGCAAATGTCTGAACCATCCTTAGACATGAATGTATGGAGAGGCAAGAGGAGGTTCTGAAACGCTCAGGCCATTGGATCAGGTGGGCATCACGTTGTTAGAATCAGAAGGTGGGTGGGTGATTTATCATCAGAAGCTGGCTAGCTCACATGCTTAAAATCTTAGATGCTCTCACATATCTCAGCTTGCTTTAGGGTCTTTCCCAGGCTAAGACTAATCACAAACATTCAGGCAATTTCTTAACTCTGCCCTTCTCCACCCAGAGGAACAGGGACATTTGAATTTCCCTTATGGGAGCTCATATCAAGGGAGGTTGCAAGGAAAATGCCTTTCCTATGATTCCCTCCAACCTAGTCCCAAAGGGTATCAGAACCCATACAGGATCCTCTGAGATCTCCCTTTACTACCATCACCCACATCAGTAGGACCTGTGGTAATGGGTAGACCTGAAGACAAATGAAGATGAGAGAGAATCACAAAGTGGAGATCTCTCTTGCCCGTGTGTAACAAGGCTAGGGTAAGAATAGCCCACCTTGGCCCATCTCTTTGACTGTGACTCAGACTTGCAGGTTGCCCAGGGTTCAAAACAGCCCTCAGAAAGATGCACCTGTACTACCCTTGCCCCTTTGCAAGAACAGCTCCAAAAGCAATGCTGGTCATACACAGATCCTAAGAGCAATCAAGATTCCTACGTGGCACCGTTAATTGTTGACTATGATAACATATCTCGTTATCAGTTTTTCCTTAATGAGTTCCTTAATAGATGTCATTAGACGTTAAGTGCTACATTACTTCCTCTAAGAAGAACTATTTAAGGTAACTACACACGAAAATTCTGTGTCCTAAATCATCCCTGAATGCTGTCCTTAGCAATCACAAGCCACACTGTGGAATCATATTCTCCGTAGTGATATGCTCACGTTATCATCTTTGGCTTCCAAGAATACATGTCTTTGAGGGCAAATGTGAAGCCGTAAGTAGCTGTTCATCAAAAAAAGTGAGCAGAAGACTGCATTCTAAGAAATTCACTGGATCCCACAGGAGACATGGAGCTATGATGAGAAACAGGTAAACAATTTCAGTTTCTCAGCATGCTGTTTAGGAAATTAAATTCACAACGTCCATGTTAATGACAATTACTTGTCTAAATTTTCTGTGTGCCACACTGAAAATACATCTGTTGAAAGTAGAATTTCACTCCATAGAGCTGTCTTATTAAGGGAATGTGTATGAGGTTATACCTATCAATACAAGATTCTGGAAGCTCGTTTAGAACTATAATTTGTGGGGTGGGGAAGCAGAGAGGACTGTACCATGTAGACCTATCACTGTTTTCTCAATATTAGTATCACAGTTACTCATTAACACTAAGCATTAATTATTCACATCGAGAGTGTGTTGAGTACCAGCAGCCTGCTCTTTACTGTGTACAACACGGCCCATTTCCAGATCATCAGCTTAGTGGACAACAAGCTAAATGTTAAGGCAGATATAGACCAAGTGCAAGGAGCAGCCCTGTCAGGAAGGGTCTTAGTGTAGGGGCAGACCTCTGGACTCCAGACAGCAAAGCCCCCACAAAGAAAGTAAAGTGCACATTATCTGTAGGAGAAATGCAGGAGTCACATTTGCTACTCAAGGTCAAGTGTGCCTCAAAGATGGGCAGCATCAGCACCACCTGGGAACTTAGTAAAATGCAGAGTCTCAGGCCCCATTCTGGAAATGATTAGGTAAAAATTCAGAATCTGCATTTTTGCATAATCCCAATGTGATGGACGTGCACATTAAAGTTTGAGGACTACTGCTCTAGATTATAGTGATTCTCCAGCTTTGCTGCATGTCAGAATCTTGTTGGGGGCTTGGAAAAATCCTAATGCCTAGGCCTTATCCCAGACTAATGAAATCAGAATCTTGGAGACTGGGGATAGGCATTGGCATGTTTTCAAAGGCCCCAAGTGATTTCTGTGGGGTGCCAAATTCGAGAGCCACTGGTCAAGGAGACTGTGACACTAGATTAACTTAAAATCCTCTAAGAACTTCGGTAACTCATATTCTAATCCTTGGAATAAATGCAAGACTACCATATGCATATGTGACTTACACCAACCTGTGTGTCTCCCTTTGACAATTCTCCCCATTCCTTTCAATGCCCACATCCATCCTCTTCACAGAACCCCCAACCATTCAAGAATTCCTGGCTGGACTTTCCTGGCCCAGCATTCTCTTCCCACCTTCCTGAAGTTCACTCCTGGCTTTTGTTGCTCCAGATGAGATCACCTGTTTCAAATTCCTCTGCTCTTGGGCAGCCTCTGTGCTTTTCATGGTTTTGGTTACTTGATGGTGGTAGTGGGGCTGGGTGGTGGGAAAGAGAAGGCAGCCTTTGTCTGCAACCTTATGTCCTTTAACAGGGGCCTCTAAAGAGGAGCACCTCACCACTCTTTTGCATTTAAGAAAGCCTTCATTTCTTATTTCTAACATGATGATACTAATACCTACTGAACAGCTTGTTTATTAAATTCTAAAACACCTAACACACAGTTTCATATTTCCTTCTCTTCCTTACTATGTGATCAGGTCAGAAAGGATACCATTGTCATGGAGGGCAAAGAACAAGGTCAGAGCTGATCCTATATGAAGGCAGAATAAGTAGAAAACTGGATTGGTGATAGGAGATGCTAGAGAGACATTCTTCTCACCTTTAAGAGAGATCATTAGTTGTCCCCCGACACCCTTTCTTTCTCCTCTCATTGTAGTATAGTTTCTCTGCTGCGCACATTGCTGAGAATAGGACTACGTTTTCTAGTCTCCCTTGCACGTGACTAAGTTTCTAAGTCAGTTCCAGGAACCTTCCTTCAGAGACACCTTGTGCATGCTGTTGTGCCCCTTCTTCTTTCTTCCTTCCATCATCCTGCTGCATGGAATATAGGTGCAGCCACCTTGGACCAGGGAGAGAGGGGACCATCCCTCAGGGATGTCAGAGCAGTGAGCTGGAAAGGGCTGGCTAGGTGTTCTTGAGATGTTTGAAATGCAGTCTCTTGGCCTCTTCCATTTGGACTTTGTTGATGTGGGCATGAAATGGACTTCCATCTTGTTGAAGTCACAGTTGTTTTGATCTGTCTGACACTGGCAACCAAACCTAATCTCACCTGAGGTACCACCTAACGTTCCATATTCCCCTTCTGAAGATTTACTTCTTTAGATGTCAAAGACTTGTATCACTCATCAGGTAAGATCAGGTAAAATACAGATTTCGTAGAAGGGGCTCCCAGCTTAAGTCTTCACAAGCAACATTCTCAGCAGGTTGCTGTCCAGCGCTGGGAAGGTGTGCAGACAGCGCTGGGAGCTGAAGGGCAAGAGGGGAGAGTTGAATACAACCTTCCCTTTCACCGTTCTGCCAGCTGTTCTTTTGGGACAACTTGTGTTGGGTGATCAACCTTGGCTATTGTAACCTAATTCTTTTTCAATTTTTTTATTATGAAAATTTACAAACACATGGCAAAGTTGAAAAAAGCTTGCAGTGAACACCCATATGCTCACCACCTGTATTCAGCTATTAACACTGGAGCACACTTGCTTTATCCGTTTGTCCATCTGCCCATCCCTCTGCCCATCCATCAGTCCATCTTTATAAAACCTGCATTTCTAAGTAAGTTGTAGGCATCCGTACACTCCCACTTGAATCCTTCCCCACTACCTAACTTTTCTTCATTTTCACAACTTCTCCTCTGTTTCTGTTCAAGCCCATTTCCATGTAGAAAGGCGAGCCCAAGCTCCAGGGCCGAGGATCACAACCAGAGCTCTGCATAGGGCTTCACAGGCCCCTTCCAGCACCTGAAGGAGTGAGCAGTCAACGGAAGTAGCTACTAAAGCCAGACAGAGATGTCCCTCTGGAGAGTTCATGCTTCCTCATGATTACTCTCAAATTTGCTCAAGGATGGTTCTCTAGATTTCTGTAAGCCCCCTGTAGGTCTTCCTCCTCGCCTGACTCTTGCCGTTTACTTTCATGGCTTACCTAAGGTCCAAACATCATTTCTCGTTAGTCAGAATCTTCTGCATTCTCAGCTCCATAGACTCTACCGTGAAATCTACTCTCCTTTGTCCGCTCCTTAGGGCCTCTGGCCAGTCGTTCTGCACCTGTCAGGTCCTACCCGTGTCACCCTAGAAAACCAGTCCAGAGCTCGTGTTCTGCTCCTTGCTTCCTATAGTTGCAGCTCAGTCCCCATCAAAGCCTCAGTCTCCTGAGCATCCTCCCCCATCCACCCTCTGAAACCCCAAAACATCAGACCTCCTGGAGCTGAAGAGGGAATGAAGAATTCAGGATTCAGTCTCTGAGTTTCCCAGTAACAAGACAGGCACCTAGAGGGATTTGTTTGACAAATGCTTCTGCTAGTAGAGAACTGACGATGTGCCAGGAACCACCTGAGCACTTTGTACGCCGGCATAGTGCCTCATCTTACCCCACCAGTAACACATGGAGGTAGGTACTTTTCCGTCCTTTCACAAGGGAGGAAACAGAGGCACAGAGATGTTAAGTAACTGGCCCATACTCGCACAGCTAAGAAGAGTCTTCTAGATGTGTTTTATGAATCAGGGAAGCTCAGGTGAGAAGGAATGACTGTTTTTGTGTGGGGGAAACTTGGACTGAGTGCTTCGTAGAGCTACAATTATGTTTCTGTTTTCATGTTGCTGGGTTTTTATTTGTTTATCACGGCAGTTCATTTTGAACTGGAATCTTCAGGGTTCCTGAACATTCTTGTGTTTTACTATATTTTCTTATGAAGGGTTCTGTGCATTTTTCCAGGTAGAAAAACACTGGCTTGGAGGCCAGAATGAGGTCTGTACATTTCAGTCTGTCCTCCCCTTATTGTCATGGCCCCAGACTGTAATCCAGGCCATTTAGGTTGCCCCTCCCCAGAAACTTTGTTTCCCAGGCCATTTGGAGTAATTTTCTTATCTATCTCCTCTGTGCTTTAGGCTAGAAGCAGGATCAAGAAAAGAAGAAAAGGGCTTGGAGAGGGGAGGGGTTGTATGCCAGGCAGGGGAGAGGCACAAGCAAAGGCCCAGAAGCGAGATTCCACTGGAGTAGTCTGGAACAGGGGTAGATTGGTCCCGCAGCGGGGCAGGACTGGGCAAGGTAGTGGCTGCAGTGAGGCGCACAGGCAGCTTGTCTGTAGAGCCTTGAACGCCCAGCTGGGCAGGTTGGAGCATGCTGTAGGCAATAGGGAGCCAGAGCAGGAACAGATGCGAAGGGCCCTGTTAGGGGTCGAGTCCCCAGTGCAACCTCAGACATGCCTGGCAGAGACAGGCAGGGTTGCTTCCAAGATGGGAGGAAGTGAGAGGACAGGAGGTGTAGCCAGGGCAATTCCTGCAGCCCAAGCCTCTCCCGTCCAGCCCACCCGGGGAGTGTGTGGGGGAAGAGGCCCTCTGGTTCTGCCCCTTTGCCACAGGAAGGAAAATACCAGCGCCGACAAGAGCTCAGTTCTTCTTTGAGAAAATGGTTTAATTCTGCTTCTTAAGCTGCCCTTTGCTTTGGTGCAGCATAAGCTGGAGAGAGTGAGAGTAACTATTAGCTCAGAGAAGTGAGAGCAGAGAAGTGCAGCGGGTGGTTCCGTGTTCTCACAGGCACTGCCCCTCTCCCTGCACGGCTCCCGCCAGCGCCGGGAGACCAAGAGCAGCTGGGTCCCCTGACCTGCTGACCAGGCCCGCTCTCTTGGGCCTGTTCTTGTCCAGCCCTGCCCGCCCCTCTGAAGGTGAGACCCCCCACTCCTTCCCAACCTCAGCGACTCCCCCCTCCCCACCGTGTGTCCCTGCTATCGTGGGCTCACCTCCCAGGGAGCCCAGGTTAAACTAGCCCGTCAGTGGTCTTCAGGGGTCCGGGGACATACCAGGAAAGCAAACTTTTCCATGGGGACAAAGGAAAGATAAGGAGAGAGGGACAACCCAGAGGTGGATCAGGGACTAAGTAGGTCCCTAAGCCCCTTGGCGTGACCGAGCCCCGGCACAGCTGTGACATTAGCAGCCAGCATTTGAGGCACAATAATTCTTCAGATCAAAGCAGCTCCGTCTTTAGACAATTATAGTAAAATTGAAGCCCTCCTCTAAAAGAAACACATGCTCTTGTTGTATTTCCCCCCTCCCCTCCTTATTTTATTCTTTATGAACAAATTGGTTTTCAGGGCTATAGAAAGAATCGATTGGAAGCTTAAATTCTCACTGTCTGCCCAGGGGTGGATTCACAGGGGTGGACATGGAACATCTGAAAGCTGACTTTTTTTAAAAATTGATATCCAAGAATAAAAGAGAGAATGGTAAGAGAAGCTGATCAGGAATGAATAAAGTCTCCTTTTAAGCTGAAATAGCCCCCTCCCCCCATCTTCCCTCCAGAAAAGCCGGACTGTAATTGCTTGCAATCACTCGGCACAAATTGTCTGCTCGTATTTGCTTTTTAATTTTGTATAATCTGGTCCATTTCACTCTCTCTGCCTTTGAGCTTAACCTCTCTCTCTCTTTCTCTCTTCCTCTTATTCCTTCTCTCTTACTCTCTCTCTCTCTCTTTAATTCTTCAGGGCTGCTCTAAAAATTAGTAGTAATTCCCACTGATATTTGATGGGTTTTACCAAGCAAAGGCACTCAGGGAAAAGAAAAAAAATACACACACATACACACACACACACACACACAATGGAATGAATCTGGGCTGCATCTGCTTAAATGCCCATTTCTGCATCCAAAGTATTGTTTATTTCAATGCATTCATACTCTCTTAAGGCATGGCAGACATTGTAATAA
>PVKM010037863.1:0-14297 GCA_004027735.1 Carollia perspicillata | reverse complement strand
GTAACGACACCCCTGGGCTGAGTGCAAGGCAGACCTCCCCAATAAACCCCGCGCAGCACAGGAAGAGGGAGTCGGGGCCGATGCGCCGTGGTTGGGGCCCGGGCTCTACAGGCGGACAGGCCGGGGATGGACCCAGGCGGCTCCGACGCTTGCTGGCCGAGACACTGTGGCACACCAAGTCCCCTCGGTGAGCCCAGGCTCTCCCTGGGAGGTGAAAAGGGAGCCCTGCTCCGCCCCGGGGAGGACAGAAGGGCGAGAGGCACGCCCAGAACCTGGTCCTCAGAAAGTTCTCACACGAGGTCTCACGCATAATCCCTTTACTCGACCCGTGGAGTTACCCCTTCCTCCTAAACTCGTGCCCGACGCCGGTCATGCTCCCAAGGCGCTGCGGCGGCCGTTTCAGGGGTGCCGGGACAGGGCCGCCCGCTCCTGCCGCGGACCCGGCTGGGAGCCCAGGAGGGTGGGGCAGACACTCACCATGTAATAGGCCATGAAGGGCAGCAAGACCTTGAGCTTGTCGGGGTGGACGCTGATCCTGGCCCTGACGGCGTTGCGGGACCAGACAGGACGGACGGCGAACAGCTGTGGGGGGTGTCGAGGCAGAGGCTGAGGGGAGCACAGGCGGCGCCCTGGCCCCAGCGCCCAGCGCGGTCTGGCCCCCGGAGGGCCCTTCCGGGGAGGGGCCGGAGGAGCGTGGCGGCTGCACTCGCGGCACCGGGCCTGCACTCAGCAGCGGGGCTGCGCGCCCGGTGTGCATCCGGCGTGGCTGCAGGGCCGGGGGTCCCGACCGACCGCAGGGGACACAGTCACCGTCCTGTGCAGCTCACAGGCCAGCAGGGGAGGTGGGTGACCAAAGGGGTCAGAGCAGGGCCAAGAGGGGGACGAGCCAGAGCTCCGGCCAGCCCCAAGCTAGAGGGCGGCACCTGACAGGGGACACCGTGAAGGCTGAGGGGACGGCCTGGCCTGGGGAGGATGGCAGAAGGCCAGAGTGGTGCGGCGTGGAGGGCCAGGGCAGGAAGGGCCCTGAGCCAGGTCAGCAGTGGGTTGTGTCCGGAGGAGGACCAGCCTCGGACGGCTGCCCCCCATGCCCCCACCCAGTGACTGTGCATCCACACCGTCCCTTTAAGAAGTATCGCCCCAAGGAGCAGTCACTGCAACAACAGATGCTCCTCGGTGAGCAGTGATGTGGCCCCGTGCCTGTGGGGACACGGCGAGCAGAGCCCTGGCCTGCGTCCCCCCCGAACCCGCAGGCCAGAGGGCCAGCGGAAGGCCCCTCCCACCCCAGGGCAGGCTGGTCCTCAGACGCCAACCGGGGAAGCGGGGGCCAGGTGCACGCAGGCGGTGCAGCCGGCATGGAGCAGAGCACCGAGAAAGGACAGCTCCCGGGGGCCCGGGGCCCACACCGACAGCGTCTGCCTCCCCAGGGGCCCCAGAGAGCTCCGAGCTGCGTCTGCACCCCAGACTCGGGCCTGCACCTGCACTCGGGCTCACAGGCACGACGTCGGGGGTGAGACCTTCCCACGGGCTGAGAGCCAGTTGAAGACAAGCCAGCACAGCCCACCGCACAGACCAAGAGGAGGACCAGCCCCGCGGGGCCTCCAGGAGGTGAGCGGGGCAGGTGGGCCCCTGCGGGGCATGGGCTCACCTCCCTCAGCTCCTCCTCCACCTTCTGGTCCATGGGGTTGGTGCAGAGCCGCCGCCACGTCTGCACCGCAGGCTCCAGCGGCTGCACGGGCACCTCGTCGTCCTCGAAGTTGACGAAGACGGCGTTGTGTAGGCGCCGGGCCCTGCTCAGGCCGATGAGGTTCTCGCCGGAGACCGGGGGGTTGTTGTAGCCTTCCCTGGGACCAGAGAGGGCCGGTGAGGGCCGGCGCACCGAGGAGGACCCCTGGCCTAGGCCCGGCCGGACTAGACAGGGAGCCGCCCGAGCTTTTGTGCTTTCCCCTGGAATCTGGGGTGGGGAGAAGGTCTCGGAGCCGGCTACTGGAGACGGGAGGCTGTGCTCAGGCTGACCGCCAGGGAGAAGGGGCTCCGGCCTGCAGCTCTGAAGCTTGGCGAGGTCCAGAGGTCCCCTAGGCCGAGGTGTCGGGGAGGGCTCTTGTCACGGGGCTGGTGGCCTCCTGACTCCATCGACTCAGGCAGGCACCCATCAGCCAGAGAAAAGACTATGAACCACCTAAACGCCCTTGGGTGGGACCCGTGGACCTGCGGGCAGACAGCAGCTCCGCCCAGAGACCTCTGTAGCTCGTCCTTCACCCCGAGACCACCGACAAGGGAGCTGCTTTCCTGTGAGGTGACCGAGGCCAAAGCTCAGGGCAGGGACGCGTGCCAGGGAGCCAGCAACCCTCTGAGGGCGCCAGCAACCCTCTGAGGGCGCAAGTCTGGCCCAGGAACATCCAGACCACATGTAGGAGCAGGAGCGACAGCGGGGACCTAGTGTCCCCGTCCCAGAGCGGAGGGGACGAGCAAGGGTCCCCGCAGTGGGTACACGGGTCTCCGTGTGTCGGACACAGCGCCCAGGCAACCACGTCCCAAGGTGCCCAGAGTTTCGCCTTTCAGGCAGGGTGTCAGGGAGGTCGAATCCACTCAGAAGCCGGGAGGACAGTACGCAGAACCCCCGTGAGCCCATCATCAGCGTCACGAGTCACCGCCACGGCCACCTCCACCTGGCCCGCACCGCACCCCAGACTCACTGAAGCATCTCGAAGTCCGTTTGGAAGCAGTACGTCCTGGACGTCACAACTGTATTGAAGTCACTGTTACTTTTTAAATGTTTCCATTTTACCTACATTTTCCCGCCACGTGAGTGCATGCCATCTGCATCATCAAGACCACCAAGGAAGTGACTTTGACACTGGGAACAGAACTACAGACACAGGAACAAGTCCGGACCCTTTTTAAAAAACTGTGACCCCATCAGGAGCCCTCCTGAGCAGCCGAGCCAGTACCCTGGTTCCAAAGCCACCTCCCTGAAACCCCGGACACCCCTGTGAAGGAACACGGCTCTCGGCAGGGCCAGAGCGCCCCGCACCCCACTCCAGCTTCCTCGAGGGGGGGCCTGTCTGGCCACCCGCCTCCCCGTCCTTGTGCTCCTGGAAGGCCAGACGAGCCGATAAGCGGCAGCGGCCTGGGAGAAAAGGCAGGTTCTTTCCATGCGCTGGAAAGTCAACACAGCACACAGCCCCAAGGGCAGCCGCCCTCCTCCCTCGTCCCCCTCCTGGGGGCTTGGGAACAGCTGCCTGCTGGCCCCGAAGGGCAGACAAGTGACCAAATGCTGTCACCAGAGCCAGGACAGTGTTGCATCAGGGGCCCCATTCTCTTCCCCTATATATTTCTGTTTGTGTCTGACTGTAAGAGTAAAATGCTCGTGAGGGAAAAATAATCAGAAGATCTGAGACACACGCAAGTTTTAGAACGGACCCTAACACCCTCTGCTTCACACCCAGCTGCACCAACCCTGACACCCACACAGAAACACCCCTCCACGTGCAAAAGTTTCAGCGGGAGCGGACGGGGCCTGATTTTGGTGATGCGTTCCCGTCACGTCTTGTCTCCTGAACCAGCAGGACGTCCTCCTGCAACCAGAGACGGGCTGGGATGACGCCATGCACTCGGCGGCCTGAGACGCCAATCACAGCAGCACCGTCTGGCCCGGGGGGCTCTCAAGTCTCTGCCGAGACAACTGGGGAACCGGAGTGGGGACGGGGTGAGGAAGAGCACGAGGTCTGCCTGCTAGGACGACAGGACTGCAGTCACGTTTCTGAAAACGAGTCCTCGTTGGAGACAGGCCCCCACGTGACCCTCAGGCGACCTGGGGTGGGTGGGGGTGGGGAGCTGGAAGGGGCTGCAGTCGGAGCTGCTGCTGCAGGCGGGGGTCCAGCGGACGCGTCTCTCTTGTTCGGGTGCATCTGGGCTCTCTGCCACACACTTCTTTAAAGGCAGAGAACACACCCTTTCCTCAGGACAAACCCAGGCCCCTCGGCCCGACTGGTAGGCCCTCGCCCCTCCCTCCCTCTGCCCTGCTCTGGGGTTGCCGGCTCCGACCCTTCTTTCTCTGCCAAGTCAGTCCCTGGTCTGGAACGTTCTCCTGGGTCTCAGCCTGCCCGCACGCCAGTCTGTTTCAAACGTCAGCTGCTCCAAGAGCCCCCTCTGACACTCAAAGCACCCCTACCCCACTCCCCACCCTTCAGACCCAGTCCCCTTCCATCTCCTGTCACGCCTGCATCTGGTCACTTATCAGTCACCCGTGTTCCGTCCAGCTCCCCAGGCCCGGCCCGGCCCGGAAGCTCACCTGTCCTGTTCTCCCTGACACCAGGTGGTCACTACTTGTTGAAGGTAACAATTAATGAGGTAAGAAAAAGTTCCCATCTAGAGATAAGTGTTGGGGGCCCAATCTTCCAGATTTTCCCAGGCTTCTCGTGCCATACCTGTTTACTGTTGCGAGTGTTTCGAAAACCCGCAGTCACTGAGCCCCCACAATGCAGGGCGGCACGCACGCACCCACCCACTGTCACCCTTGCAGACGGAGCTGCTGGGAGAGGCCGGGCCCCCCCGCCGCCCCCCATGGGCTCTCCAATCTGGCTGCCTCAACAGTCGGTCAGCAAACTCTCTCGGGGCTGCACCCTCCAGCTCTCGGGCGAGAGTCGCCAGGGGACCCACTGCTGCAGGTGGGGCTGCTTGGCGAGCAGGAAAAGAACCCCTAAAATCACAGTAGATTCTGCCAGACTGCTCCCCATGAAAGTTGACCTCATGTTTGGTGGTCCTTCAGTATATGTGTGGGGGGATCTGTTTTGCTGCACCTTGAGGGGCACACTTTTGGGGACGGGTCTTCACGTCCAAAGGCGGCAGCCTGATGCGCTGTCCACGGTGTGGGGCCAGAAAGGCCTCCAGGGCTGTGGGGACTGGGGCTGGGTCTGCAGGGCCCCTCGTCACCAGTGTAGCTGCCTCTGGAGGCGTGGGGGCCGTGGCCTTGAGCACGGCCAGCAGTCTCCGGGCGGCCAGAGGGGCGGAGACCTCCAGCTACCAAGTCAGCAGGTGCTAGAACCCTCCACGTTTTTGGAAGCTTAAAACAGGCTACAAATGACCCTTTAACTAATTATCACCACCTGCGGGCCACCGCTCACCCCGCCCTTTTCCTTCTGCACGCCCGTCGTCCCGATCCCGCCACCCCACAGCTCCGTTCTCAGGTTCACACGCGTTTGCAGAGGCCTCTCCTGCGCCTGGCTGCGCTGGACACCAGGGTTACGGCAGGACAGAAACCAAATCGCTCCCTTCAGGGAGCTTATACTAAAATTGAGACATTTAAAAAATTCTGCCCTGGCTGGTGTGGCTCAGTGGATTGAGCACGGGCCTGAGAACCAAAGGGTTGCCGGTTCGATTCCCAGTCAGGGCACGTGCCTGGGTTGTGGGCCAGGTCCCCGGTGCGGGGCACATGAGAGGCAAACACACATTGATGTTTCTCTCCCTCTCTTTTTGTCTCCCTTCCCCTCTGTCTAAAAATAAATAAATAAGATCCTTAACAAATAAAAAATATTAAAAACTGAAGCACGCAAAAATACGGACAGTGGGGCAATGACCAAGGCCCGGGGGTCAGAACGTCGGAGGCCCCGGGCCCACTGCGTGCCCCAGGCCAGTCACGGCCCTGCGTCCCCGCTGCCCCGCTGCCCCACAGGTGCAGGGCCCGTCACAGAGACGCGAGGCACTGGCCCAGGAGGCGGTCGTGGTGCTGCTACCAAACGGGCACTTTCAGACTCGGGCTGTCCTTTCTTCGACACCAATCCCCCGAGGCTTTTATACAAAGGGAGCCCCTTCCTTACTGTCACGGGGCGGGGGCGGGGGCTAGAATGCACCACAAAGCCACCACCTGCCCGTGCTCCCTGGGGCTCTCCTCACTGACTGGCAAGGCGGCCTCTGAGTGAAAGAACTCGTCTCACTGACGCACACCCAGCACCGGCACTCGGTCCTGCCGGGGTGCACGTGGAGGCGGGGCTGGGGGACTGGCTTCGACCCGGACCATGACGTGCATCCCCCTGGCTCTTCCACCTCAGCAGAGCCACCCGAGCCAAGGGACACACGGCCCTGCGCTCAGGAGCTCATCCTCACCAGCAGACAGGCCAGACCAAGTGCACGGTAAGCAAGGTCACGGCCACGACGGGAGCGATGGCACACAGCTGGGCGAGCTGGGGGGAGTGGCAGAGGGAGACAGGCCATGAAGTCACCCCAGGGGTGGGGACAGGGAGGCCCGGAGGGGATGGCGCTGGTGGAAAAGGCCTGGGCTCACGGGTGGGATTTCTCAGGTAGTACCAGGAGCACAGAGGCCACCGCTCGCCAAGGGCTTTCTCTGCACTTGGCCACAGGCTGAAACTTCCAGAGCTTTCATCCTTTTCTTAATCCTTGCCCGAGGACATGCGTATGGATTTCAGAGAGAGGGGAAGGGAGGGAGGAAGGCACAGACCCGTCCATGTAGGAGAGAAACATCGACTGGCTGCCTTTTCCCACGCACCCGCACCGGGGACCGAACCCGTGCGTGCCCTGACCGGGAGTCGCACCGGCAACCTTTCGATGTACCCAACAACACTGAGCCGCACTGGGCAGGGCCTCCTGCGCACGTCCAGTGTGACCCTCGTGCCCCCGATGGGTGGGTGCTCACTACCTCGTTTTCGCCCTGAGTGGCTGCGGTCCCACAGGCTGACGGCTGCCTCCGGGCACAGGGCCCTCTCTGCCCCTGCCGCGGCGGGGGCGGGGCTCACCGGTGCTGCGTCTCCGGCCGATAGAAGTAGTCCGCCGGCGTGTCCAGCCGGGAGAAGATGGGTGGCGGGATGTAGAGCGGCAGCTCCTGATGGAAGAAGGCCTCCTTCTCGGGCCGGAGCATGAGCACCCTGTCGTACATCGACACGTGCCTGCCGCCCTCCTCCGTGTGCACAGCCAGGTACTGGAAGTCTGACATTCCTGGAGAGGCAGACAGATGGCCGACGCCGTGGCCAGGGACAGCTCTCCTTACTGCCCCTGCCAAGGAAGGGGCCACTGCCACGCACCCACGCCCACATCTTCTTGGGGAGGTGCTGCTGGGCCCTGGTGGCAGGAGCAGAAACCGCACCCTTTGAAATGCTTCCGTGAGCTCAGCTCCGTGCACCGCGGGTCACTTGGATAAAGAGTATTTGGGGCTGGCGGGGCGGGGTGGGGTGGGGTCACGTGATACGTGACAATCAAGTCAGGGTCAGCGCTCCTTAAAACATAAGGTGCACGTGACTCACCCAGGCTCTCGTCAAAGGCAGACTCTGAGAGGCTGCGTTTCTAACAGGCCCCCAGGCCAGGCAGGAGCCGCTGCCCTGGGACGCAGGCTGACAGCCAGGAGGAGCTGGCTCAGTGAGAGGCGGGAGATGAACCCCCAGAAGCCAGGCCCCGGCAAGGACAGTGTCTTCAGTGAATACCACACCCACCAGGATGGCTGACAGTTAAATGCCCAACCCTGGGGCCCCAGGTCCTGTTTCGTCTCTTTTCTCTTTCCATCCCCTCCAACTTCCTCACTCCCCGTAGCGGGCATCATCTCCCCAAATCTTCACCAGGGCCTAACGACCTCAGGGCTCCGCCGTCCAGACTTGGACCCGGAGGTGGGGGAGGCCCAGCAACCTGCCCAGAGAAAAGCTCAGGGAGGCGTGTCCTTTCTCGCTGCCCCCCCACCCCACCCCGCTGCAACCCACCATACAGCCTGCTCACAGGGCTGCCTGTGGGAAGCGAACTTGACTGAGGACTCCATGGGAGACAGCCAGTTGGCTAAGAGCTCAAGAAACAGAAGGTCCCGCGGGGAAGAGGTGGTCTGGGAAGGCTTCCGAGGGGAGGTGACACTAGCAGCCGTGAAGACAGAGAACGGGCTCCCCAACACCAGGGCTGGAGAACTAGAGGCTGCTGCCTGGTTTTTCTTGGCCCCACAAAAGAACTTGAAGTGTGAGGCACCTCTCACGGAACCCTAGCTTCTCCAAAGGGTATAGAAATTAGGGGTGGTCTGCAGGCAGCTGTCAGCTGGAGGGAAGTGGCTCCCTCACCTGTAGCCCCCCACGCCTACACCCACCTGGCTCACTTCACTGTCTGGCTGACCCACGGGTTCCTGAAGGAAGTGGGGACACAGACCCCAAAAGAACCCAGGGGGGTGAGAATGCATTTAGTGGTTACCTTGGAATTTGTAAACCGTGGAGACGATGCCAACAGTCTCCACGTGGAACGTGACCTCAGGGTGGGCTTCGGGCCCCGGCACCCCCTCCTGCCGCTTCACCTTCCTCCTGACCCGGAGCAGTAGGCTGCTGGTACTGAAGCGGTTGGCACACACGGGGTGGCAGTAGGGGTCCTTGGGCCGGAAGTACAGCTCCAGCCGCTTGGTGGGGTCTGCGTAGATCTGCGGTGAGGCCAAGTGGACCAAGGTCAGCCAGCTCAGCAGGTGGCAGGGACTGCCCCACTCGCAACAGAAGCTGCTGACCCAGGAGGCCCGTTTCCTTCTGAGCTCCTAGTTCCTGAAAAACTCACTCCCCTCACCCCAGGATGTCACTTTTTATCTGGCAGAGAAAACCTGGATCGCCTCCTCCTTCTCAGCTGAAGGCAGAGAAGAAGCTGGAGGCAGAAACTGCCAGTTGAGCAAAGCCGGCATCGGCAAGGGCCCCGGGCAGGGCTGGGAATCTCGAGGCTCTTCCGGCGGCGCTTCGAGGAGGAATTATCGCTGGAGTTTACAGGGTACGAACTTGCCCTGCCCTGGGAACTGACTGCCCACGCCCGGGTCTCTATCACGTGCAAGTGTTGTAGGTCCAAAAGGGACTGAATCCATCGCTGGATTAAGCGTGACGGCTCTGACTAGCTGCTGCTTGTCCTCTGCAAGCCTGGGTTCCTGCTCCTTAAAGCAAGCATCACAAGAGCACCTACTAACAGGAGCGTTACGATGATGAAAGGAAAATACGCTTAGCCCGGCGCCTAGCTCACGGCAGACACTCGACGGGTGCCGTCTGCATACCAGTGCTTGCCCCACAGGGGGCGCCGGCTGTGTGCACACGGAAGCACCAAAAACGCTCAGTGGGCCCAGACCATCTACCTCCTAGTGTGCCGGCTCCCCAGTACCCAGGACAGGGCTGGGCCCTCAGTAGGTGCTCAGGAAACATCCAGGGAAAGAAGAAGGTTAAAAGGAGCCCTGCCCCTCAGGAATCCCTTCTCCGGGACGCAGGTGTCTGAGACTGCTGGGCTGGGAACGGCCCCAGCTGGGGGCCTGGCACAGGAGAGGTCCTCAAGAAACACACACAAATGAATGAAGCAGCAGCCTCTTCCCAAAAGGCTCACACTGGATGACAGTTTGGTACAGAAAGTCGGGGTCAGTGAGAGCAACAGCCCTGTGAATGCCAGAGTGAAGTAAACACGTCAGGACAGAGGAACAGAAGGTGACCCACGGGCCTCTACCAGCATCCTGTGCTTGGCGACAGGCTCGAGGTTTTCCAGCGTTCACACGGAGGAGGAAGCGGCAGTTAAGAGGCCAGACCTCAGAGAGGAGGCACGCGTGAGTTCCAGTCCCCACTGCACCACGCAGGAGCTTGCTCCACCCACCCTTCCCCTGAGGAGTGGGGTGACGGCGGCACCCAGCTCACAGGCCCCTTGTGAAGCCTCAGTCATGCACCTGGCAAGGCTTTCGGGAGCAGGCACCCGACGCACCGTGATGGACGCTCGGGCTGCAGCGGTGAGCCAGAGACAAAGCCCTGCTGTCATGGCGTCTACAGCCTTAGAGCCAAGGGGCCAAGAGGGGCAATAAGCACCCTAAGATATAATTTCAGGTTGGACTCGACAGTGTGTGGAGGCAGCGGTTCGCGGCTAGCGGCCATGTGCGTTAGGGCTGTCGGTGAAGGCCTCTCTACAAGGGACACTTCAAGCTCTGGAGCATGGGAAGCACTTACACCGAGCCTGGCACCAGGTAAGAATTCATCCCAGCCGCCCTATTTCCGGGGTGACTTGGAACAAGTTGCCCCAGTTTCCTTGTAAAAAGTGGACATCCCTGGCTGGTGTCTCAGTGGACTGGGCATCAGTCTAGGAACCGCAAGGTCGCGCGGGTTAGACTCCTGGTCAGTGCACGTGCGTGGGTTGGGGGGCAGGTCCTCAGCTGTGGGCGTGGGAGGGGCAACCAGTCCAGACGGATGTTTCTCTCCCTCTCTTTCTCCCTCCCTCTCCTTTCTCTAAAAATAAATAAAATCTTTTAAGAAGAGTTAACAAAAATGCGGACAATGACAGTTCCCGCCTGGCAGGGTTCTAATGAGGACCCTAATGCCCGCTACAGAAAAGTCGTGAACTATTACTACCTTTAATCCTAATAGCAAAACACTTCATTCCCTCCCAGGTAGGTCAATGGCTCTTAATCTCGGCGTGCCTCTGTTTCCTACTGTGAAAAGAGGATGTGGCAGCCTAGCACAGGATGCAGGACTGCAGGTGAGCTGCGCTCCTGCGTCCATCCGGGGACGGGATGGAAAGGACACCCCCTTCCCTCTCTCCTTCTAAGGGAAAAAGGGCCCATTGCCCGCGCTCTCCCAAGCAAAGCCCCGCCCACTGACCGCGTCAGAACGCGCCTAAAGCTTCGTTGTCAAGGAAACCACACTTGCCCCGCCCCCCGGCCGTGGTACCACTATTCGGTCGCTCCCCTGTAGTCCCGGAGACTTACGCGAGAGACGCCTTCCTCCCCGCCCAAAGTCTGCAGCATCTTGGACACGTCGCGCACTAGGCCCGGGTACTCCACGCACACCATGCGCCGCTCGCGCCGCAGATCCACGGGGATGGCCACCCCCGGCCCCGCGTTCGCCGCCCCCGCTGCCATTCCTGAGAGTCAGGCCTGACGCGCCGCGGTCCGTTCCTCCACGTGCTCCCAGAGAACTCGCTTCAGAGGTTCCGCGAAGGATTCGTTCCCGCCTCCCTCAACGCTCTAGTCTCTCTCTCTCTATTCCTGTGGTCAGCGGAGTCTCCAAGGACTCGAGGAGCAAATGCCCAAGCGAAGGCCCCACTGCTTCGGGGTAAACTACCACTCTGTTCTCGACATTGTGTTTTTAAAATGGAGGGGTTTGCCCGACGGGCGGGGCAAGGGCCTGTTTCTTCCACTTACCAGCGAGGGACCCGTAGGATAGTAGGACAACGCCCAGCTTTCTATTTAGGCCAATGAGGAATTGAAGGCCAAACCGAAATTTTAGCCAATGAGCAGCCGGGCGGAAACCAGGTTCCACCCCTTCTTCCAGCTCCAGAGTTTTAGCCAATAAAGAGCCACAACTAGGCCGAGTCTCCGCCTCTTCCTTGGTTCCACCCAATGACGGCTCCGGGCGAGTGGAAACATACTTCCGGCTCACCTTCTTAGGGAAGGTCGCGGCAACCATTTGATTTTCGGGACGCGGAGTGCGCTGAGGTTTCCTGGAGGTTGGGGTCGCCACGACTTTTGTAGCCTGCGCTGCCCCAGGACGGGTTTCCAGCAGCGCCTGGAGCCAGGTGGGGAGCTCTGTCTGAAAATAGCGAGCTTGAGGGAATTGCACTTTGCTCGCCAGTGCCCACGTCAGTCATTCATCTCTTAGGCAGTTAGTTATTAAGCGCCGATAGTGCGCTGGGTCTACTCAGAAGCTAACCGAGAGAAGTGTTACGTAAGCAGCTGTGTCGAGGCCCGTAAAGCAGGGACTGGGGCCATTCAGGAAATCGTGGGCGAGAAAGGGGTTCTTGGGAAAGTAACCTCGTGGGGTGATCTGGTCATAACTTCCTAAATGGGCTGTTCATGGTGGAAGTCACGCCCCAAGCGCATACATTTAGTAAAAGGTTTATCTTTGCCTTAAGCAAGTCCTGTGCGTTGTGTTTGTCCATCTAGTTAACAAACCTTTGAAAAAGAAGCGTAACCACTCTGAAGGGAACACGTAATCTTGTTAAATTATCTGGTGCCAACCCCCACCTTGCTTTCTCACATTCTCGTGTAATTTTCCTTAAATTCCCTCCTTAATTCCAAATGTATAAAAGAAACAACGGCCTATCTGTCACTCTCGGGAACATTTGAGATCTTGCTCCCTGCAAATTGTCAGTTTGCCTCAAATCTTATAAAAATTCTTTACAGGTTTGGACGTTTCTTACTTGAAAAGTTGTAGAAGACAAAACTAGAGGAAGCGAAGCCCTGACTGGTTAGGCATCATCCCACATAGGGAAAGGTCACTGGTTCGATGCCCGGTCAGGACACGTGCTTAGGTTGTGGGTTCGGTCCCCGGTTGGGCCGTGATCTGGAGGCAGTCAATGGGTAGTTCTCTCTTACATGCATGTTTCTTACTTCTTCTTCCTCTCTCCCCCTTCCCCTCTTAAAAAAAAAAATCATAGGGAGTGAAGTTGGGGTAGATGAAGGGGATCAGAGGTTAGCAAAGTCCGGACAGACCCTGAAAAGGTGGCCTTTTCTGAATGCAATGGAGAGCCCTTGTAGGGAGTGCCACTGTCTAAACTGTGAGTTTAAAAGCCTCTGGCCGGGCCCTGGCTGGGCCCTGGCTGGTGTGGCTCAGTGGACTGAGCGCCGACCTGTGAACCAAAAGGTTGCTAGTTCGATTCCAGCTGGGGCACGCTCCTGGGTTGCCGTCCAGATCCCCATTTGGTTGCGTGAAAGAGGCAACTGAATGATGTATCTCCCACACATTGATGTTTCTCTCCCTCTCTTTCTCCCTTCCTCCACTCCCGGGCGGGGTTTGGAGCTGGGGAGCAGGGGAAAGACTGGTGTGTAAAGAATGGACCCCGGAGAGGGCAAGAGGACAGAAGTAGGTTCTGATAAACCAACTGAGAGGAAGGAGTGGCTTCCTGGGGCCAGGGAAGTGCCAACTGGAATGGAAAGAAGGGACTAGCTTTGAGGATAGGAAGAGATTCAAGTCGGTGAGAGTGAGAGACTCCTGGCTATAATGACTTCTGAATCAGAAGATTAGTTTGTTGTTCTAGGTGGGTTGAAGGAAAATGTGTAACCTGAGTGTGAAATGCGTCATTCTGTGATGGGAAGACTTGGCTGGGCACCCGACACTTGGAGAGCAGGGCCGCTCCGAGAGCGCAGCGAGGACCCGCCGGCAGACCTGCCTTCCCCGCTGGGAGCTGGCCTGTGTGTGCTGCGCAGTGTGGCCCAGGTGGGTCTCCACAAGTCCCATGCCTTGACGTGAAATTTCCTTTTCAGCTTCTCACTTGCCCTCATTCCGCGCTCGCCGAACAATCTTTTGGTGGTTGGTTTGATTTTCCTGAAAGGAAAGTCTGAGTAACAGACGTACACTAGTAAGTATACTGATGGTAACTGAGCACAGCATAGTAAATTACATCCTGCCTGTGATAGTAAAGTGATGAGTCGGTGTGTTTTCGTCAGACCCCTGTGAGTCTGGTATGCGGGAGTCAGTCCTGAAGATTCTGTCATGGTAGAATTGACTGAAGAGATCAGATGCTCAGTTGCATTTGAATTTTATGTAATAGGGAGTCACACTGCCACCAAACGTCCGTTCATTATTTATCTGGAATTGAGACTTAGTATATTTCTGTTTGCTAAATATGGCGCCTCTACCTTTAGGTGTTGAAGAAATCGAGTTTCTGAACCTGCAAAGCTGGTTCCAAACCACCTAGAACCTTAGTGAGCCCACTGAGGTCCTGAGCCCCCCGCCCGGCAGTCCGATGACTCTCTGGTTTCGTCCGCTCTCCCTGGGAAGTAGGAGTGATCTCTCTGGAGTGAAATCTCACTCTGGCCCCGCCCTGCCGTCCCCCATCCCATCGCCTGGCCCACTGCACTTTATCCTGCTGCGTGTTCACGTTGCCCCAACAACAGCTCCCTGCTGGAGAAGGGAGACACGATGAGTAGGTGCCACACCCTTGACCCCGTGAGCTTTGGATTAGAGGAGACACGTCTACCTCCCGACCTCCGCAGCCTGTACCCGCGGCCTTGCCTGGGAAAAGGGTCTCTGCGGATGAGATTCAGCGAAGGCATTGGAGAAGGGAGACCTTCCTGGATTGCCCAGCCGAGCCCTAAATCCAATGACAGAGGCGGAGGGGACTGGACACCGTGAAGAGGAGGCCATGTGACCGCAGAGGTGGATTTGGGAGTGGCCGGGGGAACTGAAGTAGGGGGGTTACGATCCTTAACCGAGGGCAAGAAGGGCTCCGGAAAATGCTTTCTTTGGGCCCCAGAATCTGAGTATTCCTTCCTGGGCCTCTGGTCAGGCTGTGGAGCACGCAGTGGGGGTTCAGCATTCCCTAGTCAGTACTGGATTCTCGCCGCATCCTAAGGACCGGGGAGAAGACGTAGCACTTTTGGCCACCAG
>PVKM010037861.1:0-14343 GCA_004027735.1 Carollia perspicillata | reverse complement strand
AGTGCTTTAAATTGGGAATCATGCCAACCAGTCTATGGGAAGTTGGAAATAGATAGAAGTCTCACAGAGGCAGAATTAAAAAAAAATTAAATGTAGAAACAGTTTTTGGCATCGTTGGAAAATAGCCCATCGAATTGATATGGGACAGATGCAGATTCTAGCATTGCTACATATATTTCTTCTAGAAGGGACAAATAAAGTGACATTTATTTTGAGACAGTTTATCGGTGGCATTACTATATAAATCAGTGCTTTTAGAATGACCAGTAGAAAATCAAACAAGGGGATAATATAGTCTTAACATTGTGATTGACTTTGCATAAAGAGTGTAAATATTTGAATAATTTGGGTTTATATATTTGATCAGAAAGACAGGAAAGTTTATTTGCTTGGAAAAGATGCTTTTTGTTCTTCTCAAAGTGGCTACACCATGCATAGTTGACTTGTTGCTGCTTGGGTATCAAAAAGTGCAATCATGTGGACAGAATTTGGAGATGTCATAGGACTTGTCACTTAATTGTCAGTTGGAGTCTTGCCCAGTACTTTAGTCATTTTCGCATTATGACAGTGCTTGGGGACATACATTGAAGACTTTTCAACCTATTCATCTATAGAGATGTTAACAATAATTATGGTCATCAAGTGGCAAAGTTAAGTCTCACTCTGCCAGCTGTATGAAGTCGATTGTCATTTTTTCTAAGATATTAAACACATCAAACTTTTGGTCTGAGATTGGAGGTTTAAATTTTTCTGCCTCGTTGAAGTTACTATTCAGAGGAGTTGAACCTTCTGCTACAAGGTCAAGGACAGACAATTATGTATGACTTGCGAGGAGGCAGTATTTAAATTTGATTTAGGATTTCCTATTTTCACAGAATATACAGAGACATGCAGACCTGCATGTTTCAAAGGGTTATGAATGTTTCATGATTCGCGTGGAGGACTGGCAGATTGCTTTAAAAATGTGTTGTTTGCGGTGGCGTGCCCGATTTCATTGTTGCCGTCACTGCCAAGGCCTCACTCGCAGGCTCTCGTCCAGACACGAAGGCTCAAGCCCAGTTTGCCCTTGAGAAGCTCTCACCATCTGAGCTTCTCTGTCTGTAACCTTCTTTTCCATCATGAACCTCTTCGTGGCACCTACTTATCATTCATGATTCAAGGGTACCTGCCTGGGGAGCACGTTTCCGATCGGTCCCTTTATGTGTGACAGCCATTTCCTCTCAGGTACTTGTCTTTTGACAGCATTTAAGGCTGGTATTTTACGTGTCATTTTCAGACCTGGCTCCCCCACTCTAAACTCCACCAGGGCTCACCACCATGTCCTGTTCATTTGTTGACTTGCCTATCTATTTATTTTCATTTTTGAAAGGATACAGTTTATTTTTTAATATAATGAACTCTTAATTATCTTTTGCTTAATGTATTTGAATTACGGTATTCTTCCATTAGAATGAACAAATCGTGAATTGATTACGTGCACACCTGTATTCTCTATAACAAATAAATCAGTATTACTTAGTCTATTCTAAAATAATTTAACCCATTTCTTTTAGTTCTTTTTTGGTAAATGGGTTAAAAACAATTTAACCCATTTCTTTTAGTTTTTTTTCAATAAAACTAAAAGAAATGGGTTAAAAACAATTTAACCCATTTTTCAATTTAACAATTTTTCAATAAAACTAAAAGTAATGGGTTAAAAACAATTTAACCCATTTTTTTCAATAAAACTAAAAGAAATGGGTTAAATTATTTTTTCAATAATATTGAATGCGAATTGTAATTTAATTTGCATTCAATGTTCTTTCGTGTTAGTTTCAGGTATACAGCATTGTGGTCCCTGTGCCAAGCCCCGGGACCGTCTCAGTTAGTGTCGGTTACAGGGATGGAATTTTAATTCAGGGATAGGCCCCATGTATAAAAGGTAGACAGCATTAGAAAGGCGTGTATAGGAAGGGCAAGATTAGTAATACAGGCAGTAAATAACATAGGAGGTCAGTGGGACTGCTGTCAGGGGAAGGGGTCAGAGGGAAGTTTCGGGAAAGGGCGGGTCAGGGGGGGATAGAGGAGGAGCGTGGTGCAGGCCAGGAGTAAATAGGTGAGGCGGCTATTTCAGACCGGCAGGTACGGAGGGGCAGTGAGCGTGTGATGAAGATGGGTTAGCTGACCAGTTATTACGTAATGGAAGATTTTTGGGTGATGGTGTTAGAAAAATGACGATAATGTTGGTAAAAATATATCTGTCCTGAATGGGCAATGATGTTAAAAGATTTTTTAAAAAATATAGACAATTTAAATGGAAGATGGCGACGTTAGTATAGGCATTTGTGTATACATAACTGAAGTCTTAAGATTGGGTAAGAATACAGATGTGTGAGTTATTTAGGGTTCAAATTGTGTGTTGATTTTTATAAATATAGTATTGAACTTGTATTTATAAATAACTCCCTAATATGCAGGACCAATTACAGACAAAGCAAGGTTTAAGATCCCATTCTGAGGGCACGGATATTTTTGTGTTGTGCATAAGGTCGGGGTTAATATGTGAAAGCAATGGAGCGGATGATACCCAGAGCCTCATCAGCATCATAAATGCATCACATCCAGAGCCAGAGCATTTGGATGATTTAGATGATGGGGTTTGGGAAGTTTGAGCTAATGAGATTTAGATGAGATTTTTGCATTTTGAATGGATGACATAATGGGATGAGACCTTTGGGGGCCTTGAAGAGAGAGAATGTATTTTTCATGTGGGGAGGCTGTGAATCACAGGGGCAGGGGGCAGAGGAGGGTAGGTAGAATTCTGACCTCCACGACTGTTGCCATTTGGGTCATGGTCATTGGCTGTGTTACTTTACATGGCAAAAAAGGCTTTGTTAATGTTATTAGGTTAATCATTAGCTGACCTTCAGAGAGAAAGATAGTTCTGGTTTATCTGAGTGGGCCCCGTATAATAACATGAGCCCTTAGAAGCAAAGGTGGAAGGTGGAACAGGAAGACTGAGCTCTGTGGCCGAAGGGGAAGGCGGATAGATTCAGAGTGTGAGGGGGACTTGGTGTGCCATTGCTGGCTTTGACAGTGGAGGGGTCATTCATAAGCCGGCAAATGCAAGAGGCCTCTGGAAGTCGAGAGTAGGCTCTAGCCAGCAGCCATCAAGGACCAACAACTTCATTCCTACGGCAGCAAGGACATAGGTTTTGTCCATAGCCTGAATGAGCTCCGAAGTGAATCCGCCCTGGAGCCACTCAGTAAAAGCTCTGTAGGCTGATACCTTGATTTTGGCCTGGTAGGACCCTAAGCAGAGGACGCAGAAGAGACCAGCCCAGACTTTTGGCCTAGAGGAGTGTAAGAAAACCAATCAATATATGAAGCTGCCAGGTTTGCAGGAATAGGAAATTAATACTGTTAACGTTGCTATCCAGCCAGATAGTAACTAGGTTAATGGCACAGACGTACACAATGTGTGTTTGGGTCTCGCTATCTCACACCCTCTTGTGGAAGAGGAGGCTGAGAAGTCTAGGAACCGTAGCCACAAGCCATGGACACCTCCACTATTGGGGTCTTGGGGTACTTTGAGGATTCCTGGCCTTTCTTGAGAATGGCCTTTCATGGTTTGCTTCATACCAATTAACAGACAACTTCCTTAAGGAGCTCTTACACTTTCTTACTGGCCCTTTCCCCTCTCCGTATGGCCCTTTTCCTGATGTAGTTGGGAGTCCTCATTCCTTGGTTCTCCTCAAAGTCATATCTGTACTTATACATACGCATAGACATATTCAGCCACTCAGCCCCTTCCTTTTCATACCCAGACAGCGGAGTACCGCTGTCAGTGGGCTTTTCCTTGCTTTCTGATGGCCTGGCTCCGGCAGGGAGTGGCCCAGCTCTCACAGTGGCAAACGTCTCCCTCAGCTCCAGCCAGCCTTGTCCCAAGTCTCCCATGTGCTCGGAATGAGGTCGATACGAGAACGGGAAAAGGGCCGGATCGCCACGGCAGGCTCGCTCTGGGAGTCAGCAGTGTGATGTGAGGGCGGAGCAGACAGAATCGTAGAACTTACCTCCCACCTCTCCCTAACCTCCAGGCCAACAGCCCTCTCTCTTTCTTTTCCATCTTTCTGACACCTCCACGAATGCTAGTGTCTTGATATATGTCTGCTTTTTAGAATTACTTATTTAACCAACGTTTGTCCAGCAAAATTACATCTGAGATGACTGTTTTCATCGACTGTGTGCGTAAAAGCACCATAAACTCAATTTATTTCTTAATTCTGGTCTTTTCGGGTCTTGCAGAACAATTTCCATCTCTTGAGAGAGAAAGAAAAACACTATTTCTTTAAAGAAAAAAAATGCTTTTCAGTTCTTCAAGGCTCATAGGAAAACCTCATGAAAATGTGGGTATTTTCCAAACCATACATTATAAAAAAAAAGTAAATGTTAATAGCTGGTATGTGATTCATTTAATAGCTTTGGACATCAGTGCCCCGAAAAAGTCCTGGGCCAGAACTGTGGGTATCATTTTCCATTTCTCATTAAAACTTGCTCAGTAGCTGGATCTGATTGTGTTTAAGATGAGGGCCTATGTACCTGTGATACATTGCACAGCAACAAAAATTCTCATTTTGCCTCTGAGTCCATAAAGCGAGAGTTGATACAACTGCAAATGGTACCCAACCAAATCTGGACCAAAGAAAGGTTAAAAACAACGTGTCATTCAGCAGCCAGATTTATCCTGAAGAAGGTCCAGACCACACACACGGGCAACTCTAGGACCAACAACGGGGGTCAAGGAGGCAGAACACTTAGTATCGCTTCTCTCCTCTGTTTGTTTGCTATATCCCATGAGTTAGCCTTTTGCCTTTAGTATTACTTGGCCTCCAGGGTTATAGCACTTAGTCTGGTAGAAGACAGTGAATGATTAAGGACAGGTGGGAAATACAGGAAGTTTGACTAGGCGAAAGTAACTGTCAAAAGCCAATCTGTAGAAATACTATCTTTTTTTGTTTGCAAACTTCAACCCAGTTTCTCTCTTATGCTGATATTATATTGTCGTAATCATGAAAATCATCTCATAATAATTGTCCAGAATTATTTCCTGAGATTTTGTAGCTTTTATTCCACCCAGTCTTAGTGAGTGAACACTTTGCTACATTTCTTCAGCTAGACAGCAGCTTCTGGGATTTGCCATTGAAAAACAGGGTTGGGACTTGGAGTTTCAGCTAGTCAGCCAGTCTAACGAGGAGGGACTTCGAGAAAGACTTAAGAAAGACTTAACTCTTAAGAAAGGGATTAATAAGCGCACTGGATAAAATAGCAGAAGGCAAAAACATGGGCAGTAGGTGCCTTTGGAATGTCTTGGAATTTTATTAGAAAGAATGTAAGGAAATAATATTTCATTTAAATATTTTATAAGTCCCTTGAATTCGTATGAAAATTCCCTGATGAAGATTCTTGTTTCCTCTTTTCGTGGCCCTCAATGTATATAACATTTAGGAGCAAGCTCAAAATTAAACCATTTTTCAGCCAGAGCCCTGGATGTCAAATATGAAGGCAAATTCTCCATTAAATTTTATCGGAGTTTCCCATATTGAATTACATTTGGAAGCTGCATGCATGGTTTGGGGAAGCCATGACCCGCAGAGGTCAAAGCAGACGAGCACTGCTCCACTCTCTCCCCCTGCCCCCTACCACCTCCACCCTGCATCCCTGCCAACCCTCTACTCTGAATAGAGTCCAGGGTGTTTCAGCTTTGACGGGGCATGGGAATCACCTGGAGAGCTTGCTAAACCACAAATTCCTAGACCTCTCACCCCAAACATTCTGATTCCTTGCATCTGGGGGCGATCCCGATCAGATGCATTTTTAACATTCTCCCAGTTGCTGCTGATGCTGCCGGTTGAAGCATCAGGTTGTAGCATCAGGTTGTAGCATCAGGTTGTAGCACAGGACACCGATGACCACTGCCTGTAGCTCAGGGGCGGATGCAAACGAAGCTGCCGGGTCGGTTGGATCTGCCTGGTGGGAGGAAGGAGGGGTGCTGGTCCAAGTTGCTACCTTCACTGAGGTCTCCGTAACGGAACAACCCTTTCCCTTCCACAGAAGCAAATCCAGAGAAATTCAACAGTCGTTTTCGAAATAAAATGTTCTATGCAGGGGTAAGTATATATTTTACTTTATAATTATGACTTAGTATTTAATGCTAATTCACTCTTGGTACTATAGATGCTAATTACACTGAAAATAATTTCATATGCATCTCAGATACTTCCATGTAGGTCTATGTGTGATTAGTGTGTAACGTCTTGGTTTAAGAAGAAAAGTAAGTATGTATGTCTTGAGTTAGTTGGCAGAGAGAGCTGGCGTCCCTCATCTTTGAACTTCCGAGCCCTGAGGCTCCCTGTTGTACCAAGGGGTGATATCCAACAAGCGATGGGAAAAACAAATATCAAAGCCAGCCTGGGGAACGGGGAGATCAGGAAGACTGAAAAGTGCGTGGGAAGTCTTGGGTAAGAATGCAGTTTTCACAGGGGTGCGTAGGCACCAGTGCTTGGATGAGAAGCTGGCGGAGCGTGGGAAGTCTTTCCTGGAAGCGCATATGAGACTGAAGGGGGCCACGTCTTTTTTTCTCTCCTGCTGAAGCACATCCCAGAGGGCGAATGGCCAGAAAGAAAAATGCCTTCAGAATATTGATATAAAAATAAGTGTGGTTTAAATTTCTACCACTGGACAGAGGGAATGGAAATAAAGCGGGGGTGGGGGGGAGTAAGACGTTCTCAGGGACAGCGCCTAACGTAGCAGTGGGAAGGTCAGGAAAGGTAGTCAAAATGTATTTTCAAGCCGACCCTTGGAATTATCCACTTTTATACTCTCCCACTGCGATCTTACGTTTTATTATTATAGGTTATGGTTTGCAAACAAAAAGATTTCAACTTGACAGCCACTGTACTACTTTAGTTTGGATTCAGCATATATTTTTGTATAATTTAGCATCATTAGAAACTACATAATACAAAGCAAGGATTTGGCATGACCATGTAATCAAGATTTTTTTCTTTATTTCCTTGTGGTTTAGGCAGCTTTTTCTGATTTCCTACAGAGAAGCTCTAGAGATCTATCCAAACATGTTAAAGTGGTTGTAAGTATTGAATGCGTTGACTCATTTCATTTGAATATCAATATGTGTGCCCCCCAAATTGAACCCCGAATACCAGTTTGCAGACTTAGATTAATCAGTGGACTGTGTAGAACTTCAGAGACCATTCGATGTCATTCAGTCAACCAACATTTATTCATGAGCATTTAACTATGTGACAGACACTGTCTTCATTGCTGGGGGAGAGGGTAAATCAGGCGACTCATTTCATTCCTGAATAACCTTGCAGCTCAGCCCAGGGAACAATGTCATCAATGCTGTCATTTCACTATGTGTATAATACAGTGATGGCACAAAGGGACAGTGAGAGCTGACCGCGGTGGGGTCAAGAGAAACCTTCAATGAAGAAATCATGCTGGGCTGGGTCTTGAAGT
The DNA here is from genome assembly GCA_004027735.1 of Carollia perspicillata. Taxonomy (NCBI): domain Eukaryota; kingdom Metazoa; phylum Chordata; class Mammalia; order Chiroptera; family Phyllostomidae; genus Carollia; species Carollia perspicillata. The sequence continues at coordinate 6,825 of PVKM010037861.1, read as the reverse complement.
AGGAAGAGATGCTCAGCAAATAAATGTCTTTATTCCTGGATTGTCGGGGGCATTTCCTTTATGGAGAAGTGCTTTGATTTTATTATTTCGGATGACTCACTGTCTAACCTTGTCATGGGTCTTCATCACTGAGTGGATTTTTAATTAATTAATTATTTTGGGGGGCACTGGTTCTTCCTGGGTTGCTATCCCAGGTTTTGGACACACACTGCTTGGAGGCAAGGGAGAGGGGAAGTTATCTTCTCTCTAGGAGATATATTTTAAAATAGCACAGTTGTTAAGAAAGAGAACATGTTTTCTTATAGTAACCATGTTAAAAGAAGGCATGAACATGACTTTGTACATAATTGTATATAAGTGAAGGAAAAAAAGAAAAATAATAGATGGGGAGGAATGGGGAGGGAGGTATGGAAATGTAACAATGCTGGAATTTACGCAAGCATCGATGAAGAATAGAATCTGCCCTGGCTGGTGTGGCCCAACTGATTGAAGCATCTCCCATACACCACAAGGATGTGGGTTCAGTTCCTGGTCAGGGCACATATGGAAGGCAGCAAGCCCATGTTTCTCTCTCACCTCTCTCTCTCTCTCTCCCCCTTCCCCTGCCCACAAAAAAACAATGAAAAAAATGTCCTCAGGTAAGGATAACAAAAATAGAACATGTGACAAGAGGAGGCAGGATAAAAGAATCCATGAGAATATAGAAAAGTATACGAGCTAAGCTACTGGATATTCAGAGGAATGCACAGGAGCATGAGAGGATGCAGATTGGTAAATTTTGTAATCACCAATAGAACATACACGACACATGAATCTCTGAAATCAGTGGAGACCCGGGACAGAGGCCTTCAGCGCTGGTGCTACAGCCCTTGACACTACTGTCAGATGCGACACTTCTCATTTCAATGGCAATGAAAACCAAGTGTCTCCGAGTAGTAGTGACTCTTGAAAACCAAAATATTGCCTTCTTAAAGCTAGATACGAGAAAGACACATGGCCCATTGACCTCTGAGCCTCTTTATTTTGATCAAATTATGGCTCTGAAGTTTAAGGAGTAGCAACTGGACCCCAAACATCCCTTGTTTCTTCAGCTGCCTACAAGCCAGCTGAAAATGAACGTTCTGTTCTTTCCATGATCTCTTACATGTAGAGGAAGAACAGCAGCACCTGCCCAGAGAGCCACCAGGTGGTGGGCGGTGGCCCTATTGAATGATGGCCCCTGTTCGAGTCAGCAGCATCGAAATTAAACTCTGTACTTCCCAACCTACAGAGTGCTTCTCTCCCTCAGGCAGTCCTTTTGATGATAAATGTTTCCTACATGAACGGCTATGTAGATTGGATTAAAAGGTGCAGAGAAGCCAACATGGTAGCCAAATAACTAAAAAAGATTTAACATCAGTGAGCACGGTGATATTTCAGGTGGATTGCTTTATGTAATCATATCCTTTTTCACAAGGAGAAAAACCATCAGAAAGTAAGTCTGCATGTTTGGAATTTAGTGGTAGGTCTACCTGGATGAGGTATATAACTTTGGGGGAATCACTGAGTCTTCGGAAAAGGTTACTGTCTTCCTTTCAAACAGGCATAGTAAGACATGTTTTTAAAGCAGCAGTTACTGACCGTGATGCTGTGGCACAGAGGGACACAGGATATTTCTACAGCGACATCACTGTATGTTTTCTTGAGTATCAGGTAGGAAGGCTGGAAAGTTAGCTAGAGCAATGAGTCATACGTATCACAACAGAACACCTTCCTCTGCCAAGGCCGAAGTCAGTGTTTCTGGGGTCACAGCTAATGATCTCTCAACGGAGATGTGAAACGTGGGTATGGACAGTATGCCTGAAGGAAAGAGGGCAACAACACAAACCTCTGGACAGCAGGACCTGCCCTACTGCTGTGTTTTCTTCTTCTTGTGTTGACGTCAGTGTGTGACCTTCTGAACTGCCACACATTTTGCATGTAGGTCTTTTCCTTTTATGTGAAGTAAGGAAAAAGTTGAAAACCACAGCTCTGAAGACTTGTAAAGTTTAAATGCAATAAAATGTAACAAAACTGTGTAAAACACAGTGCATGGGAAGGCGCCCAATCCTCAAAGAAGTTGGTGACTTCCCGGAATCACTGATCTGCTTCCCCAGAGAAAAAAGTTGAAAATTTAACAAATTATTTGCTTTAAATACAATAACGTTAATCACAGGTGTTTTTTTTTCTGGAAGGCAGAAATACTACTTTGCATGCTATTAATACATCACAACTATGTTTTCTAAGTTGTAGCTGTTCACAAGGTTCAGTGTAGATAGTTAAGAGGCCTACATTTCTTCTTCACTGGCGTAGTCATCTATCAACTCATTTCCAGTCCTCAAATAAATGGAAGACTTCATGTTTGCTTAGTATCCAAGAATATTGTAAAAATACCCCTGTCAACGTCTGCAGTATGATTCCTGTCTAAATAACATTTTTAAATACTTTACGCAGGGCTGTAAGATTTCCTGGAAACATGTTTTGTGAATGCTCGTGGACCTTCAGCTGTAGTAAGGTCGGCAGGGAAAAGGAGATCCCCTTGACTGCTGGCAAAAGCATTGTTCTTCAGCTGAAACTCCTCCTAAAGAGATTTTAAAACATTTGCACAGAGGTTGACATGTTTCACTGCTGTCTCCGCAGGAGAAGATAATGGGGGAAATTTTGTGATGAGCTTGTGAAGGGAGCGAGTATAAAAGCAGGCTTTATGCCTTTGACACTGAGACGTCTATAGTCTTGACTATGGATTTCCTGTGTTGATTTTTGGTACCGGTGATAAATGAGAAGGGGAAAGGAAAGCTTTTTCTTTGATTAGTCGGAGGATAATCTTGAGGAAAGCACTGGAGATGAGGGAAGCCACACAGAAAGGTTTGAGGCTAAGCCGGCCTGTGGCCCTTGAGACCCAGGGTCAAGTTCAGAGTCCAGGAAAGCAGGTGAACTCAGAAGACCAGTCAAAGTCTGTGAGAGCTTAACTTTATAAGAGTGAATTACTAATAGAAATAATGCTAATTTATAATAGATTTTGAAAAGCTTGCATATATATTCCTTCTAAACAGTTTTCAACATGTTTAACATTTTCAAAATAAAAAATTAATCTCAAAAACCAAACAAAGTAAATCATTATACTCATGACTGTTGTTTGAATCAGAGCTGTGCTAGGGGTCACTGTCCTAACTTGAGGCATTGCTCTTTTTAGTATTTTAAGCATTTCTAAATCTTTTGGTGTTGGTCCTACAAGCCTAAATATCTAATAATAGTCTAAGGTGAAGAATGATGGTACTTCCTAGGTCTGGTAGAGCTATAACCAGAATAAATTTTCAGTTGTGATAGTGATGGGCATTAACCTAAGGAGAGAGGGGGCAAGGGGAAGAACTTGGTACATACTATTGTGAACTCATTATCTCCGATCATGTTTTTAGACTTGTGCTTACTTCAAAACCGTTGTTTTTTCCTGCTTTGATTGTTTCAGTGCGATGGAACAGATCTCACTCCAAAGATTCAGGAATTGAAGTTCCAGTGTATAGTATTTTTAAATATACCCAGGTAAGCTCCGTTTGTCTTGTTTCCTTTGATGTGAACTCTGTTTGACTTGAGGTTATCTGTTTTCATTATAGAAGATTTCCAGGTACAAACAAGGCAAATCCTTTATAGTAATGGCCTAGTAGAAATTTTCCAGGTCTGAGAATTGGGTTCTCCTGCTTGGTTTGTTTAATATTCTCTGTGGTAGATGTTTTTTCATTATTTGGAATTTTTTAAACATGATATGGCATGCATAGTCTACACTTACCCATCTTTAAGTACCCTGTGCACCCCTCTGGACTAGAACATTAAATTTAATTCTCAAATTACTGATCTCCCCACCCCCAAATGACAGACTTGAATAAATTCCTGTTCTCAGTTTCCCGAAAGCTGTTAGGAAACCATGCGGCCTGATTTTGGTATGGAATTCATTCAAAATCATTGCCAGATGATTGCTTTGAAAAAAATAGGATCGCTTAGAGTAGAATTTCCTAGCTAGGATGTCTGCTGTCTTGGTGTTATTATATACCTCAGGAGGAAGGGGTATTTAAGATTAACTTAGTCTCGGAATAAGCACATTGTCTCAGTAGCATGAAATCAGAGCCAGGCTCCCAAGCCAAGATTCTGGAAGGGATGGATCTGTGAGCCTCTGTTCTTTGCAAACCAGATAACTCAGACACAAACTCTGCAAATAAGTTCTGTTTGGACTGCGTTTAATGAAAAATGAGAATCGTATGTAAATCTATGGCTAGGAAGACCCCATTAGAGCTTCCTGATTACCTTCCACAGTGCTCAGTATAGTTACTTCCAATCCTGCTCCAGAAGTATTTTCGTCTTAGTTGTTTAAGCAGAAGACCTCAAGTCTCAGGAAACATGAACTTTCTTTATTTTTCTTCCTCCTTTCTTTACATATCTCTTTTTCATCTTGCTCCGGTCTCTAACCCCCTCTGGATTCCTGTTCCTCTACTTTTCCAATTTTCTTTATTTTCCCTTCCCTTTCTAACATCGTCTCTCTTTAAATCCCTTCTTCACTCTTTCTTTCTTCTTCAGTTACCTTTTCCTTAGGCTGTGGGTGCTTCTTCTCTTAGTTATATAATATTCGCTGCTTGCCCACCCCAGTGCCCTCTGCTTTGAATACTGGCTGGCGTGCCTCTGTCCTCCTCTAAGACCAAATTCTGAAGCTGACCATTGATAACGCATGGCACATCATGGAAAGCAGACGTGCGTGAACCAGAGGGGATGAGTTGATACATAATGCATTAGAGAACGCTGGGCACCAGGGAATGCTTCTGCTATAACATCGGGGCTTGTTTTCACAGATTGACGTTTTGGAGATGATGACGAGTCCATTTCCTTTTTCTTTGGAAGGTGTGCACCCGAAACAGAAAACTGTTCTCATGCAAAACAAACCTTTGAACTAACTGTAAGCTAATCTCTAATGATAACCATGAGAGGAGTTGAATAAATTTAATTCTGTTCTTACTCTCATGCTGCAGATATTGTGCTGGCACAATGCCCTGGGGGAATCCCGGGGATCACCATGACTTTGAACCTCAGCGCCACGACGATGGTTATATTGAAGTCATTGGATTCACCATGGCCTCTTTGGTGAGCGATGCAGCTCTTCTAGTAAAATAAAATGTATCTGAGCCACAGTTAGAGTTTTTCCACTTCATGTGACTTTGGTGTAATTTCTCTCCTACCTTACCAATTTATAAACTTAATGCAATGTAGAGGTGCTTGTGGAAAACAAGAACAAAAATTAATGCTTTATGTCACCAAGAAAATTGATGCATATTTATTTGAACTTTAAAAAGAAATACTCTTTGTTAATTTTCCTGATAAACTTTCTACCAGAATTAAAATGCAGAGTGTCCATGTTAATTAAAAAGCATATGCCACAGACATATCCTGGCACGGTGCCCAAATTGGTATTTTTAGGTGAGCAGGAAAGTGGTCATTTGCATTTATCTTCAAACTTGTCTTTTTAAGTACTGGATGGCTGCCTCCATTATCACACAATTCCTGCATATAGAACGACATCATTTTTGTGACATTAATGAATATTCACTTTTCACGGTATTGAGGTCACCTCATATTTTCATTTTGTTTGCTTGCGTAAAAAGTAAATGTATATAGTGTAAGTGTAATTTCAAGCAGGTGTTAGCATGTAGTTCAATTTATTGAATGGCGAGGGAACCAATTATAATTATGCTTATTATAACAAAAAACTAAGGAAAAAATTAGGCTTCATTATACCTTGTGTAAATCAGACCACACCATTCTGGGCCCTGTGAGGCTACGTTAGTTTATAAAGCAAATTAAAATAAAACTTCTGCTTGCAACTCTTGGTTAGCACTTGGTTTGTGCTCTACCTCATGCCTGAAAGCAAAAAGGTTGTATTTCTTGTTCTAAACAACCGAGAACAGCCCTCTTTTTCACTCATCTCATGGATTCCAATCACCGCAAAATGCTGCGATTTAAGAGAATGATCTCTTGTGACTATGGCAACAGCGTCCTTCACCAGAGACAGTGATGTTGCTTGTTAAATCTACCATTTTTAGAATGGAATGGTTGTTAAGTGTAAATGACCAATCTGGGATTGATCTAATTTTAAGGGTTGTAGCTCATGCACAACTCTTTCTCTCCAAAGATCTTTGTATTAATTCTAGGAAAAGACTCAGCCAAGAGCAAATAGGAATAAGTTCAAGAAGTTCACGTGCAAGGACAAATTCTTGGAGGTGACCAAAAATGCCCCAAACCTGGCCGGGTGTGTTTTACTTGGCTGCAGTGAACATGGTTTGAGCGTGTACCATGTCCAGAGCTTCCTAGCCCCGACTGTGTGGTAGAAATCTGCCGGGGAATAAATAACTAAGAGAAGGTGATTGCGTACCCGGTGTCTGGGTGGGCGGGGAGAAGCCGGGACACTTCCCCACTGCTCTCAGGATCAAAGCCTAAATCTTTACTTGGCCCTGCAAGATTGAGTTTCTCTTCGACTCTCCGGCCTTTCCTGTTGCCCTCTGTGCTTTCTTGCTCAGGTAGCCTCTGAAGTCAAATATAGCTTTGAACATCCCTTGCTGCGTTCGCACCACAGGGCCATTGCACATGCTCGCTCTCTCTCTTAAATGTTTTTTGTTCTCCATCTTCTATAACTTTTCAGTCCATATTTGTGTCTGGCTCTTTTTATGGTCATTTTGGGTTTGGCTTGTTTTTTGCTTACAATTGTTTAATCAGCATTTGCACAGGAAATAGAAGGCAGACTAACACGGGCTAATGAGAGGAGAGGTTAAT
>PVKM010037860.1:0-14303 GCA_004027735.1 Carollia perspicillata | reverse complement strand
CCTCTGTTTTTGTTTTGTATGAGTATGTGCATGTGTGCAAGAAAATACCCATTAAAATACTGTAAATGGGTTTTCTGTTACATGCAGCCCAACACATTCCTGTTGTTATAACCTCATAATTAATTCAGTTATCTACTACAGATGACAAACCACTCTGAAACTTGGAGCATAAAACCTTCACATCCATTTTATTATTCTCATGATCTCTTGGGTCAGAAATTCTGCCAGGGCACAGCAGGAATGCCTTTTCTCTTTTCCATGTCTGTCAAATCAGCTGATGATGGTTGTGGTGAGTTTACTAGAGCCAGTTTACTAGAGCCTCTGTTAGATTTTCTGGGGTTAGAATGTCCAAGATGGTTCTTTCACTTATATATTCGGTGCTTGGGTTGGGATGACTGTGGCTCTGTCTGGCATTATTCTCTCTCCATGAGGCTTCTTTATGTGGCTAGCTTGGGCTTTTTCAACGTATAGTAGTCTTGGGGTAGTCAGACTCCTCACATGGTGATTAACTTCCCTCTGAGCAAGTGCACCAAAAAGGTAAGTGGAAATTTCCTGGTATAGCTTTACTTCCACTTAATTTCATTTGTCAGAGAATCCCCAGGTCCCCTAGATTCCATGGGTAGGGGACTTCCACCTCTCTTTAGGAGAACAACATGCACATACAGGGAAAGGAGGAATTGAGTTGCCTTTCTGAAGACAAGACAAGAAATAACTGCAAAATCAACACATAGGCTCAAGGTCCAGTTCTGGCTTTGACTACCTCTCTGACCTGTGTGCATACTGCCCTCTTGAAACCTCAGGACAATGTCCAGATTCCTAATGTGAACACATAGGACCTTTCACGTGGCCCTTGTCTTTGGCCTTGTTAAACTCCCTGAAGATTTATCAACACCACAATGCTCACTCCAATGTCTAGGTCTTTGGACATGTTGCTTCTGATGCCTAACATGCCTCTCAGTCCTTTCCCTCCAAACCCACTTAGCAAACTCTTACTCATCTGTAAGGCCTTATCCTTGATGCCCCTCCTCCTGGAAACTTGAAATTCTGATGTCCCCATAGAAATCCAGGCTTCAATCCTCTACCTATGGGTTCTTGTCCAAGCCTGGCTAACCTCTCTTGACCCCTCAGGACCTGTCTGCTGGCCAAGCCAACTTACCCACTGGCATGGGAGAGCTGTGAAGCTTAGGCTGTTGTCTTTATCTTGTACTCCCAGTTCTCAGCGTGACGCCTGGTACAGAGCTGGCAGGCAGGCAGTGTTTGTGAAGGAAAGACTGGAAGGCTGTAGATACAGACAAACTACACAACAAACTTCCCAGGGATTCTCACAGGGATTTTTCCTGTTGGCACACTATTCTCAGCCCTCCTGGGAACAGCTGAAATCTGGGGCTGTAGTTCTTACACAAGAGTTACATTGAAATATTCAGTGGCTATAGAACAATGTTTGTTCAGGGCTTGGCTTACCCCTCCTCCCATGCCACCACGTTTCCGATGCTGTATCTGTCAGAGCCAGCTCTCACGCCAGGCCGATATGAGGGTGCCTGGCTTGCCGCCATGGCAGACTTTCCCAATGGGTTCTTGGGGCTGCTGTGTATCCTGGTCTCCCATCAAATCCAATACTAATTATTAAAATGCCTATTTCCCCCCCAACTCTCTGCTGTTACATGGTGTCCTCTCTGGTGAAGGGACAGCAGAAAACTGGATAGCAAAGCAAGTGCATTGAGGTGAGAGAGTGAGTGGATTGGAGGACAGTGTGGAAGAATGGAGGGAGGGAGATGTGGCTGCAGAAAGTGGTCTAGACAGGACCTGGCCCCAGAGCTCAGAATTCCGCTGACCTGTAGCTAGTCTTCAATGTTTGGCCTCTGTGGTTGTCCTGAATCTCTTCTGATGGGCAGATGCCCAGGCCTTCCTGAGCACTCACTACTATAAACACTGTTTCAAGCCACAGAAGGAAGTTTAAGAAAAATGGAGGAACATCAAAGAATTCTTTGCAGGGATCGAGATAATCAGATTTGGTTTAGAAAGCTCACACTGGCTGCAGACGGAGAATGGGTTGGAGGAGTAATGATGGAGGCAGGGAAGCTGCTGCAATCTTCCTGAGGACAGATGCTGGTGGCCTGCAGCATGGTGGGGCTGTGTGATGGGGGGAGGTGGATGGATTCAAAGGGTGTCCTGGTGAGTAGTGAGAGGGGAGGGGGTATCAGAACTGACAGTGCAGGAGTGTGGGGGTGTCTGGCCCCACGGAGGAAAGGGGCACGTTGGTGAAGATGATGGAAGCGTTCTGGCCATCCCCACAGTGCTTGCCTGCCTTGCTTTTCTTAAAGCCATAACTACCAAAAACAGTAATTTTTCTCCATGTTGAGGGATGTAAAGCTAAAACAGTGTCCATATTTGTGTTATAAATATCTCCTCTTCTATGCTATAGCTCCATGAAGGCCAAAGCTAGTTGTGAGCACAGAACCTAAATGCCCTTTGCACTGTGACTCACCATGAACCTTCCGAGTCAGTGCTAGTGACTGAGTTAAGCACATTATTACTCTCACCTCACTAGTAAATTTCCCTAGAGGTGTCACACCCTGTAATATGTGGAGAGAGTTCTACAAAGAGAGTGCCCTGAATCACAGAACACAGAGTATCCTGGTGAGGGAGGAGGGGAGACTCACAGAGGTCATGACATAGAGGTAGGGAGGGGTGGAATAAAGAGCACTCTGGGCAGATGGAAAAGCAGGAACAAGGCATGGAGTGGGGTCTAGACAAGCCAGAGAGGGTAGAAAGGGAATGACTTGAGATGAGATTGGAAGAATGGCTGTGGTAAGTTCACACAGGACCTAGAGTGTCATGGTCCAGAAGTTGCACTTGACCTTGTAGTATAAATGAGTTTCCTTTCGTATGTCATTGTCATCTAGTTGAGAGTGGATGCCTGGAGCATGTGTTAAGAAGGATTCTGGAGTAGAGTTGGGGAGAGTGACAGGATCACTAGTGATACCTGCTGTGGCTGTAGTAGCAGACTGGGTATTATTAACAATGTGCTATCTTGGCAGTGAGAGATGCAGACTCACTGAAGGAAGCTGGGGGCTGATCAGTGGCGCTCAGAGTGAGTGTGGAGCAGCTCAGCTGGTAGCCCTGGGAGCTCAAGTTGCTGGGAGGCCAGACTAAGGCCACGTTACCAATGAGACAGCAGTGAGTTTAAAAATATCGAAGGAACAAATGAACTACCAAGTGTCTGCAAGGCGAAGGGTAGATCTTATTGTAGCTGCTTCTGTAATGAGGGTGTGCAGGAGGAATAAAGAATTTCAGTGCAAATGCTGTCAGCCTCACTCTCCCCTTTAGCAAAAACACGGGGGGGGGGCTGCGTACAGAGAAGATGTACACATGCACACGTGCACACACTCATAGCAATGACCCCACCAAGGGGCAATTTGCACCTCCCCTTCTCTGCTCCCTGTGAAGTCAGTGCATAATTACCGGAAAGCATTTTTGACTGAATTTTAGATGAGCATTTTGACAAAATATAATATTGGAAACAATCTTTATCAAACATTCATGTGTCGTGTGAGAGATAAAGCCCGGAATCCATAATTCATATGGCGTGTGTATTACCAAGTGTGCATGAGAGGCTGAATTTCAATGAGGCAGCCTGAACAATATTTTCTGCCAGACGTGGGCTTTCATCATTTACATTATTCACTAGGTTTTCCAGAACAGTAAATCTTAAATATATATTTGTGTTGGGAAGAGCTCGTGTGCGTGTCTGTGTACACACAGAGGGACACGCACCCATTTGGGCACAGCGTTGGCGGATGCACGTTCCAGCTGGAGGGACACGCGGTGACAGCAGGGAGGCTTGGTGCGGAGAATGCACAGGGATCCTTCTGGAGGACAGCCACATCACCCTGGACTTCACAGCTCACTGCACAGGCATTAGATCCACCCATCCTGTCCTCTCCCTCTCTAGACCCATCTAGCATCTCACCTGGAACCCTAAAATAAAATAGGTCTCAGAGTAGGGACATTGCCATGGATGCTGAAGAGCAGAGGTATATTGTTAAGACAGAAACTGTCCCTGAGTCTCCAGAGGTCATGACTGAAATGATGTGTTCATAAAGATTGTTGAATTTTGTCCCACTCCAACACTTCAATCTCTTCAACTGCAGCTTTAACAGTTGGTGGAATTGTCTCTGATTGTATACCTAGGAGATGGTGAGCTCAGTACCTCCAGAGTTTGCATCAATCTATCTCCAAAAAGTCAAACTGCTCAGAAGTCTTTCACTGAATGAGGTGAAATTTGCCTTCTTATAATTGTCACTCACTGTTGCTGGACCGGCTCCTGAGGTCCCACAGAAAAAGTCTGACTTAGAGTACAGGAGAGTCCATCAGAGCTCTGAGCACAGCATGAAATTCCTGGAACATTCTCTTTCCAGGCCTTGGTTCCTTTAGCTTTGTCCCCTGACCTGTGTGGTAGATGCAGGGGTGCACTGGCAAGACTTTCCCAGGACCAAGGAACCTTGTTCTCTCACTGCCAGGAATGTTGCTGCCAATGGGCCAAGACTGAGCCCTCACTCAGGAATTGCCCTGGGCGGAGGGATTGCCTCACCCAACGTTGTGCCCTCCTTGGAGAGCAGCCACACACAATGACTGGGAGATGCACCTCTCAAACGCTATTCCAGAGGGTGGGCTGAGGCTCTGTTGCAACTGCATGGCAATTCAAACTTTTCCTCTGCCCAACCCTGCATTTATCAGTCCCCATAAGAGTTGATTCAGGGATACACATCAGAGTCTCAGGGAACCAGACCAAAGATAATCAGAACTAGGAGAGGGCTGCGGGGGTGAAATCCGAGTGGGATTCTTGAACTGGTTCTCTGCTGGTCAGTGGGCAATGAAGACCCATCACGAGTGGTGGATGCAGGACTGAGAGCCCCTGCATTTGTCAATCTTGTGGTGAGGACAGGTTGGTGCAACTGTTAGGACTTCTTTTCTGCTGTAGAAACTGAGATGGGATCATTTTGGAAGGGAATGCAGGGCAGGTTGCATATTTCATGAAGCTGAGAGGATTGGGGAAATTAGTAATTATAAGGACAATGGAATTGGATAGCTCTTGCTGAGTGCAATCGATGGGTTGGAAAAAAACAATAAAAGGCTGTAGGTGATTAATTATCAATTTAAAGCAACGTGTGAAAGTCAGTGGGCTTCCTTGGCTACATATAAAGAGATTCCCTTTTCCAGCAGCTGGAGAGAAAAGAAAGCTGAGATACAGGACACAGAGTGAATTATAAGGGTGGAACTCATAGAAGACTGCATTCTGAATTCTCACACTGAGTAAGTCAGCTATGCCCAGGTCACGACCCTGGTTGGAAAGGAGTAAGACAGTGAGACTTGGGACGATGATATCTGGGTCAAGAAACTTGAGAACTTTGAAACCCCAGGCCTGCTGAGCATTCCCTGCCATTAAAGTCCAGTGTCCTCTCCTTGCTTGAAGATGATACAGAGGCCTCCACCTCACTAAGCAGCATCTTTTCTACTCAGGAGCTACCCCCACCCCTAGAATACTGGGCCAATAACCGGGTCCAAGTCATTACAAAAACTAGGTGGAGAAGTGGAGAGCCTTCTATGGGCAGAAAGGAAATCTTTGCTGGAGGAGGTGTAGGGCCCATTGTCCATACTGTCCGGGTCCAGGGATGTATGCATGGTAAACTGAGGGTGCTGAATCAGGGGATGGAATATAAAGTTGGATGAGTGAGTTTATCACTTGGGGAGCCTCCCCCTTGATATGGGATTTCACACCCTGAGAAGGACCCAGGGAGATCATGATAGTGGGCTTCTTGGTTGGCTCCTGGAAACTTAGAAGGAGATATGACCTATATTATGTGAAGTAGAAATGCCAGAATAACCATGGCAGAGGGCAGGAGAAGGAATCAAAACACTCAGAAGAGTATGCTAGACAGAATATTCTGTATAATGCTGGAAAATGTACCAACTGACTGTCCCACAGAAGGGCTCAGGCAACATGGCATTTAGCAAAGCAATGGGAGACGTGTTGGTGAGGAGGTACAAGCTTCAGGGAGCTCACTGGGGCTGTTGTTTGTAGACCAGGCATGCCCGTAGGAGATGTCCTTACAGACCTGAGATCCCTGCTAGCAATTGGGATCCTAGCAAAGAACAGAGGCCAGGTGGTTATCTGTCAGCAGCAAGGTGGGCACAATGATTGCAATGGGCAGTAATAAGGTCAGAGTGGCAGCCAGGCCTGACCTGAAGGTTTATGGGTTAGACTGGAGAGCACAATGCCCTCAGGGTGGGGTGAATAACTATGCTGTTTATTTGATACTGAGAGGATTGCTGGAACAGGAGCCTTTTGGCTCTAGAATCAAGAAAGTCTTCCTCAAACCAAGATGCATTCATTGCATTACCCTACAGACAGCTAACAAGTGCATTGCTCAATCTAAAAAAAATCAAAGGAAATCAAAGATAGATGATCAAGATGCTAAAAGCATCTCTTCCGTCTGTCTCACTTTAATCAAAGGCACCCCCCTAAAAAGCCCCTAAAAACCAAAACACAAAAACCCATGATTCCTTGTCTAGTGTCTGGACCCAAGCCAATTTTCAGGCTCAGAATCCAGTGACTAACGGAGCAGCTCAGTCTCCATGAGGAAGGACCTTGCATCACCATGGTGACTGGGTTCAGTGATGACTACCCCCAGGTCTTTTGGAGCTTATATAATGAGGAATGGCAAATACCCAGAGTTGACATTAATGAACAGGGGCCTGAAGTCATCATGGCCCTTGTCAGAGAGGGTGCATATGGGGTTAGGTTATAAATACACTCCTGGCACAGATCTGACTCACATGAGTCTACAGTATCCACACAGTCACCCTGGGGATATTTCTCCAGTCAGTGAATGTCCAGTTGGAATGGACATGGCTGATGGTTGGCAGACCGCCTACGTTGGTTCCATGGACTGTGGGGTTCAAGGTATCCTAGTGGGAAAGGCCAAGTGGAAGTTTCTGAAACTATTCCATCCCCACCCCCATGTAAGATAGAAAATTAAAAAAACAATATTGCAGAGATCAGTGCCACATTTAAAGTCCCGAAGACTGCTGGGGTGGTGGTCCCCACTCTTTTACCATTTTACCATTTAATTCACCATCTGGAAGATATAAAAATAAGATGGATCTTGGAGGATGAGAGGAGACTACTATAATGTGACTAAGTAGTAGCTCCTGTTGCAGCTGTTGGGATTCTGCTAGAGCAAATAAAGACAACTCTGAGTACAAGGTGCATGTTCACTGATCTCTATAGAGAAGGAGGGCCAAAAAGTTCACATTCTTGTGGGGGTGGAAAGTCGCACACATTGAAGGTCTTTCACCAGGGTTAGTTAATGCTCTTGTCTTCTATCATGATGTCAAGGTCTAGAACTGTCTAGACAATTTGTAGGATGTTGCATTGGTCTGTGGAATTGATGAAATCCTGTCAATAAAATTAGGTGAGTGAGAAGTGGCATCAGAGGCCTCGATAAGACATGTGCTCCAGGCAGTGGAAGATGAACCAAAGATTAAAGAGCCACCTCATCAGTGAAGTGTTTAGGGGTTAGGTGTCCTGGGGCATTCCGAGACATCCCTCCCAAAGTAAAGGGACTTACTGCATCTCAAACCTTCCACCACTTAGAAAGAAGCACAATACCTAGTGTGTCTCTTTGGCTTCTGGAGTCAGTGTGTTAGGTTTGGAAAAACTGCTCCAACCCATTATTGAGAGACATGAAAGACCCCCAACTTTGTAGGAAAGAGCCTGGTAGCAGATTTAGGTTGCTGTGCAAGCAGCCCTGCCATTTAAGTCACAAAAACTAGTGTTATAGGTATCTGTGGTGGAAAAAGAAGTTATGTGGAGTTCATGGTTAGTTCCAAAAGGAAAATTACTGCATAGACCTCTGGGGTTCTGGAACAAAGCCATGCCATCTGCAGTGCAGAATTATACACTATTCAAAAAATAGCTCTTAGCATGCTACTAGGCACTGGTACAGATGGAGCCCCTGACCATGAGACATCAAGTGACCACGAAGCCAAAACTGTTGAACATGAGCTGGGTTCATACAGAGCCACCAAGTCATACGGTTGATGTAACTTAGAAGTAGTACATCTGGTATCAAGCATAATGGAGCCAGATGACACTTGTAAGTTGCCCATTAAGGAGACCCAAATTCTGTGTCTTTCACTACTCTGGCTCAGCTCCCATCTGGGCCTCTGTAGGTGGGGCTCCTTAAGACTAGCCGATGGAGTAGAAAAAAAGCAAGCCCTGTTCACACACATGTTGACCTGTATACGGGTACCGGACAGAAATGAGCTGCTGCTACACTATAGCCCCAGTCAAGAATGGCCCTAAAAACAAGCAGAGAAGGGAAATCTTGCCAGTGGGCAGAGACCTCACCACAGTGCACCTGGTCATCAATTTTGTATAGACAGAGGAATATTCTGAGGTAGAATGTATCTGGACTCATGGGAAGCAAAGAAAAACTGAGCTTTGGTCACAGTCTTAGAAAGAGAAAGATGGGAAATGATAAAAATGTTCAGGGAAGAGTCATCTCAATAAAACTATGGAAAGAGTCATGAAGATCTTTGTTATCTCATGTTACTGCATGTCAACACCCTTTAGAAAACACCCACCATGTAAGAGGCACCAAGGAGAGAGAATGGCTCAGTTAGCTGATGTTGTTATGTTAACCAGCCTTTGTCACCAGCCATCTTTATGAATTTATAAACAGGGGAATTACAGGGCAAGGAGAGAGGCTACATATTTTTCCAACAGCATGGGTCCCTACTCATCAAAACCAACCTAGGTACTGCCATTGTCCAATGTCTACCCTGATAGTAACAGACTAATGCTGGTACATCAATCTGGCACCATTCTTCAAGGAGATCAACTCAACATCAAATGGTGAGTTGATGGTGAGTTGATTACATTGAGCCCCTTTCATTCTGAAAGAGGAATCAATCCCTTCTGATTGGAATTGACATAAATTCTAGGTATAGGTTTGTCTTTCTTGCCTATAGGGCCTCAGCCTGCACCATGTCTGATGGCTTACAAAGTCAATCCACCAACACAGGATCCAATATAACACTGAATCACATGATTCAAGAGGGTCATTTTACAATAAAGGAGCTGTGGCAGTGGACTTACGACCATAGAACACTTTGAGTCTGTGACATATTGCCCTTCACTTCACACACTACCACCTGATAGAGTGATGGAATAGTCTTCGGAAGTGCAGCTGAGGCACCAGTTTGGAGATGATGCCTGTGAGCATAGGACAGCATTCTCCAGGATGCCGTACGTATCCTAAATCAATAACCAGTTTACGGTGCTTTGTCCCAGTGGGTAGAATGAATGTGTGTGGAGGATGAGAGGTAGAAGTAGGAGTGTCTCTGTTATTATCATTCCCAGGGACCCACTTGGGGAATCTGTGTTTCCTGTCTCCACAATACTAAACTTTGGGTCTAGAAATCATGGTTCCCAGGGGGGACATATTTCCACCAGGGAATACAGGAAGAGTCACATTAAACTTTAGGCTATGGTATCACCTAGTCTCTTTGGGCTGCTTGTTTAGATTGAGAGACTGGAAAACAAGAGGAAAAGTCACTACTCTGGCAAAGTTAAGGGATCTTAATTGTTGAAAGGAAGTAAGATGTTGCTAAGCAAAAAAGAGCTGGCTGGGAAGAATATGTTTGGCACTAAAATGATACCCCGGGATATCTCTTGTTCTTTTCCACCCAATTTCAATGGTAAATTGGGAAGTGAGTACCTGTGAGTACCTGTCAAGTGAGTACCTGTGACACAGAGAGGCTTGAGAGAGAATGGCAACCAGACCCTTCAGGGATGAGGGTCAGGTTCATGACATCAGATGAGCCCTAGTGACCAGCACAGATGCTAGGTGCTAGTGAAGGGACTCCAGAATAGGAAGAGGAGGAGATTATGAGTATCAGCAGCAGCAGTGATATCTGCCGTTCATCCCACTAACCTTCCTCTTATAAGTTTCCCCAGGAAAAGAGAACCTGAATCCTGGAGACAGAACAAGTTGCTCCAAGAACTTATTCTATAAAACAAGTGGATCCATGCATTGTAAGAGGTGAACTGTAGTGGACACTGTGATGCACTGCTCAGAGCTTCCTCCAGGCCTGAGCTCATTCCCATAGCTGCCAGGAATGTAGTTTACTGATGGCTCCCAGACAGGTCCCTTCCTGGGAGCTGCCCTTGGCCAAAAGGAGCTATTGCGTGAGGTCATGCTTCCTCTCTGGGAGCTGTCCACATCCAACAGTTCATTGACATAGGGTACTAAGGTCCATCTTCAATCCAGTACAACTCTGACTGGACAAGCCAGCACCAGAACTCCCTGTACATATGTTGAGGCTTTCATTGCAACCGCAAGAGAGTTTTACTCCCTTTTCCCAAATTTGATTCTTTCACAACTTCTCGGGTTTCAGTGCTGAGTGTACTACCTAATAACCTTCCTGCACAGAAATCTCTACCTGTGTCCTGATGAACCTATCCTATAACAGCAGGTTTCTGAGATCTTTGCTGTCTGTTTTCTGGTTATGTTCTAGGATATCAGTGTCTCTCTTGACAAATGCTTTCTAAAATAGAAATAGAGCTCTGGTTTTTCAGGGTAGAATAGCAGCCTCTCACCACACCTACTGTAGACACTATACATTTATTAATGTGACCTAAGTTAGCAACAAATCTTTTGCAGCCATGCCACACTGTGGATTTTTAAAAACTCACCTTTGGCTAAAACTACACATCTTTTCAAAGCCTTGCTGCTGTTAAATCTCATGTCCTTTATCAAGCATGTACAGTCAGCTTTTGGGGGATCACTTATCATTCCTACCTGTTGAAAGATTTTCACATCAGACTTTCATTGGTTTCATTTATCTTTTCTTTCAAATTCATGTCAGGCTCAAATTTGATAAGCTGGCTTTGCATGTCCTTATTTAGGCCGTTAATGAAAATGTTCATCAAGCTTCTTCCAGCCTTCCTGGGGGTTGGCTGTCTCCTCCCTGGAGTGGCAGAGAGAGCTCAGTCTTGGCAGGAAACAGCACCTCTATCCCTTCTCTGCTGAAGGTCTTTTAAGGAGAATATTATTACCATTGCCAACACTGACTGGACCTTTTCTCTGTGCCACCCTCCTACATACTCTAACTCATTCTCTCACTTAATCTTCACAGCAGTACTGCACAGTGGCTATGTAACCAGCCCAAGGTCACGGGCAATGAGGTGATAGAGCCTGAGTTCATACCTAGGTAGGTTGTCCCCATGCAAGCTGTTGCCCACTGGGTCATTGTGCCTCCTTCAGGAAGCAATTCCCAAGGCTGGCTGCTTCTTGCTGCTGAAAGTATCAAGTGTGGAGGAACAGGTCACTGGGGTCAAATCAAGGGAAGAAAGAGAGACCCTGAGCCCTGGAGAGGTACCTGTAGTAGCCCTTTTCTCTGGGGTGAAGGAGGCTTCTTGTAGATGAGACTGTGGAGAAAGGAGTGATGCTCACTTGGTTCGATTCTCTGTTTTCAATAACACTTGCTGAGTATCATCATGTGCCAGGCACTGTGCAAAGCCACCTACCTGTACTAATTCAATTATTTCCCCAACAATCCTAAGAAGTATCTGTGGCATTGAGAGGTCAAGTGAGTTGCCCTAAGTCACAAGCTAGTCAAAGAATGAAACCTAGATGGGCAATCACGAGGGTCTTCTCAAGAGTATGCTAGGCCCTGGCTGGCATACCTCAGTGGATTGAGCACGGGCCTGCGAACCAAACGATCGTGGTTTGATTCCCAGTCAGGGCACATACCTGGGTTGCAGGCCAGTTCCCAGCAGGGGATGCATGAGAGGCAACCATACGTTGATATTTCTCTCCCTCTCTCCTTCCCTTCCCTTCTAAAGATAAATAAATAAAATAAAATAAAAGAGTATGCTAGCCTCCTTGTCTCAGTTGACAGACAAGCCAACTAAAGCCCAGAAGAGGGACAAAGACATAGCAAGTCACATTGTAAGTTGGTGTCAGAGTCCTCACAACAATAGTATAAATTCTGCAGATGGCTTTGCCACTTTCCACTCTTACTGTTAGAATATAAGCTCCATGAGGTCAGGAATTACTGTTTTATTTACTGATTTACCATTCTGTCCCCACACTAATAACAGTGCCTAGAAAAGAATGGGTGTTCAATATGTTTTTTACTCAAAAGAAATGGGTTCATGATGTCTATGGTATAGGTCAAGTACTCAGGAGATGGAAGACAATTTGTAACTTGTATCCATGTGCAGAGAGAAATTCAGCGATACCAAATGCTTTGCCCAAGGTCTTGCCACCTGTGAACTGGTTGGTCCTTTACAGAATGATTATCCTCCCTGATATCACCAGCTTTCAGTTGTTCTTTGCTGAAATTGCAGCTTGAGCATAGCTTAGGTAGGGATGTATGGGGGAAAACTTCAGGGTTTCCTGAGCAAGTCTTGATGGCTGCCCTATCTCTTCTGCCATCCATATGGCACCTGGTCCAGGGCTGGGCACCAGGCAGCTGACTCTAAGGCATCAGGCAGCTTTATGCCAAGAACAGCTGGCATTTTTGCAGGGTAGTTTGTGCTGTTGCTGGAATTTCTTTCTTTGTTCTTTTTTTCTCCTCTTTCCCCCTCCACCCAAGGAGAAATAGAAACATATGACTCTCCTAACACAACACTAAGAATTTTTCTCAACAAGCCCCTCTGTGAGTTAGCAGTAAATACTGCAAGAAACCCACCAAGATTTTAATTATGCATGGCTGTCCAGCCAGCTGCGAGTGACAGGAGGAAGCTGGCTGCTTTGGAGAACTTCCTGGAGAGCAGTGCAGAGAGGGACACACCCTGGGCCCTTGAAAGGCCTGGGATCTGAGCCACTACTAAATTTCAGGACAGAATGAGTATTTAGAATAACAAAATATTTATTTGGAATTACTACTCAATAACAAAAACTCTTTGGGCAAGAGCCATTTTGAATAATCAAACTGCAGTTTCCTGTCCTCTGTCTCTGGGCTCAGAGGGATTGGTAACACTCATTACCGTATGGTCAATTGAGAGACCATCAGTCCTTGGCTTCATGATGTAGGAGCAGCCAGGCTCCCTCCCACAACATCCTGACAGCCCCACACCGGGAGCTGTGCTCACCAACCCTCAGCTCTGCATTCACCTACAGGCCCAGTAGTAACTGAACTGAGTCTCAAACATTCTCAGTATGACTGAAGTCAGCCATATCAGCAAAATATCCTCTGTCTCTGCCTGGCATATCCTTTCAGTTTGCATCCTCTACACAGAGCCATTTCTTCTTAGGGTTCTGTTAGGATGGCCCTAGTATCTCAGAAATGGCCTTTCTTGCTAACTCTTAATCATTTTTTAAAGGCACATGTGTTTGACTTATGGAGTATTGGAGTTGGGAGGCCACCTAGAGAGCATCTAGTCTTCTAGTTTTTAGAGGAAACTGAGGAACAGAGAGGTTGAAGGCCTTGTCTAAGATCATACAACAAATAAGAGGCAGAATTGGGAGCCAGGGTCAGGCGGGTGCATTCCAAGCTCCTACCTCAAACACTGCCTCATGCTATCTCTCCCATCAGGCCGGGAGGAGTATATTACTTCAGTCATTCAGCATGTGGGAAGCCAAATTAGAACCCTGTATTAGTTTTTTAGAGCTGCCATAACAAAATACCACAATGGGGAGGCTTAAACAACAGAAATTTGTTCTTGTAGTTCTGAAAGCTAGAAGTCCAAGATCAAAGTGTGGACAGTTTTGGTTCCTTTTAAGGACCGTGAGGGAGACTCTGTTTCATGGCTCTCTGCCATGGATCTCTGTTTCATGGTTTCTGGTGGTTTGGTGGCAATTTTGGCCTTTGTTGGCTTGTAGACATCATCCCAATCTCTGCTTTTATCTTCCCATGGAGCTTTCCATGTGCCCATCTCTATATCAAAATTTCCCTTTTAAAAAGGACAACAGTCATTTTGGATTAGGGACCCACTCTACTCCAATGTAACCCCATCTTAACTCATTACATATGCAGTGACCTCGTTTCTGACTAATGTCACATTCTCAGGTACTAGGAGTTAGGACTTCCACATATAAATTTGGGGGGACATAATTCAGCCCACCACAAACCCTGATCTTCTAACACTTGGATTATCTTCTTGTTCTCCATAACAATCTTGGATTTAATACATCATCATAAATGGATTAAAATATGTTTTTTTAGCTGTCTGAAAGGAACTATTGTAGCTTTAAATAATAATGTGACACCATGGCTCTGAACTATCT
>PVKM010037859.1:0-14311 GCA_004027735.1 Carollia perspicillata | reverse complement strand
TGTCACCAGGACTATCAAAAAATTCTTGCTGACCTGGTCATCCAACATTTGTGTTTGCTAAATCTGGGAACCTATGCCTGCTGCTCCTCAGCCTGACCCCCTCTTCCCTCACTTCCTTCATGAGGCCTCACTAAATCACCTGTCTAAAGATGCCACTCCCCACCAGTCTCTGTCTTTACACTATTTATATTTGTCAAAGCACTCACAGGTACCTTATACCTTTATTCATGTTTATTTGAATGCTTATCTATTTCTAACATGTCTCTACTTAGAAAGTGAGTTCTAGGTGGACAGTGACCTTGACTACATTGGTGTCAGCTGCACTTCTGAAACCATGCTGACATGCAGTACATACTTGATAAATATGTATTGAATGAGCAGATGAAATTATTGTCTCAGAGAAAGCCAAAGAGAGAAACCCAAGTACAATGATGTTCCAAGTAAAACTTTGTTTCTTTTTTTGAAGTTTTAATTGCATGCCAATCACCCCAGATTTTAAAAATTAACCACAGAAAATAAGCAATAGTACTGGGCTTCTATAACAGTCACAATGAGGCATATTACCCAGCAGCTATGGTTATTTTATTAGGAATTCTCAGTGGGGCACTGCCTTGTAGGAAGCTAGGTGTAGTTTCTTCTCTCCTCAGTGACAGTATAATAAAACATTTTCAAATCTACTTTGGTTTGTATTGTCCATCTGAAAGGCAAGATGGACATAATGAAGACTTGGCTTATTTTTTCCTATGTCAGCTTAAATGGTGGACTGATTTGAAAGGAACCCCCATGGTTCCTCTCAATTTTCTGACACCCTCAATGTTCTTTGTGTTACCTCCAATATTATGAATGGGACCCAAGGGCCACATGAGCTAATCACATAGGAAGGCATC
Organism: Carollia perspicillata; assembly: GCA_004027735.1. Lineage (NCBI taxonomy): Eukaryota > Metazoa > Chordata > Mammalia > Chiroptera > Phyllostomidae > Carollia > Carollia perspicillata. Next base: position 13,424 of record PVKM010037859.1, on the reverse strand, counting down.
TGCTTTTCCTTATTCAGCATAGATTTATAAAAGCCATTAGCATTTTAATAGAGTGAGGTATTTATTGGGAGCTTTATAAACTTGGAATAATGAGTTTGTGTTCCCTAATGTAGACATGGATATTTTCATTAATTTGGAGAACTGATTCCCACAGGAAAATGAGATTCTGTTCAAGCTGTCAGCTAGCCTTCCAATTGTTCTGAGGTTTTGTGCTTGAATTTTCTGAATAAGACTGTAGCACCTATATAGAGATGCAGCCTTTTGAATACACATCATCATGATAATAATTGAAGGATGGAGGGATGGAGAGATAGAAAGATCAAGAGGTAGAGGTAGAGAAAAAGAGAGAGGGAGAGAGAGAGAGAATTTACTGATCCTACCACAGAGAAGTCGAGAGGTAGGTCTGGTTCAGGTAGCAGGGATGTCCGACGTTTTGGCATCTCTGCACCACCTTGAAGAAGAGGAGTTGCCTTGGGCCACACATTAAATATACTATGATCACAATATAATCTCAATATAATCTCACAGTTTTCGGTAAGTTTACCATTGTGTGTTGGGCTGCACTAACAACCATTCTGGGCTGCATGCAGCCTGCAGGCCACAAGTTGGACAGCCCTGTGTATGTGATACAGGGGTAAGATGCAATCTCATTTTCTCTGTCTCTAAGTTCCACCACCTTCTTCTTGGCTCCAGATTCATTGAAGTTGTACATACAATGGTGATGTGATGGCTGTTAACCACTCCAACTTTCTATTTCATCCAGCTAGTGACCTCAGCATAAATAAGAAAACTGTTTCTGCTAATTCCATCAAAGAATGTCCCAGAGCTGATTTTTATTGACCTAACTTGGTTCAAGTGCTTGTCCTGGAACCAATCTTTGTCACCAGGGTGATGGAATGTATCCACTGGCCAACTCTGAACCAGTTCCTGCTGCTTAATTAAGGAGAAAGTGGTGAGTAATGTCAACTCTACCCAAGCTACATTTATTTGAGTAGAGAATAGATAGTCTGTTGAAGAAATTTGAGATACCCCTTTTATGTAGCAGAAAGAAAGAAGGGGCTCCTACCCTTTGCAACAGCATGGATGGAACTGGAAAGCATTATGTTAAGCGAAATAAGCCAAGGGGTGAAAGACAAATACCACATGATCTTACCTCTAACAGGAACCTAAACAACAAAACAAACAAACAAGCAAAATATAACCAAAGACACTGAAATAGAGAAAAAGCTGATGGTGTCCAGAGGGGAGGGAATTTCAGGAAAAAATGGGAAGGGTTTGAGGGAACAAGTATAAAAGACACATGGACGAAAACTAGGTGGGGTGGAAATGGGAGGGAGGTGGGGTGGGCTGGGTTGGGAGTAAAAGACAGAAAACTGTACTTGAACAGCAATTAAAATAAAAAAAAATAAAAAGGGAATAAATTACATAGCCTTCTTTTCTGCCCCACCTCTTCCTCCATATCCTACTGCTCTTACACTATAAATGACTTCCTAATAGCTCAGTGCCTTTAGGAAAGCCAGAAGCTGCTGTAACTTCATTGTACCAAGAAGGACATTGCAAATTTTTTAGTATTAACAAGATAAGATGTTGACTTGGCTTTTGAAACAGTGGCTATCAAGCAACAGAGTACATGTTTGAAGCTGTTTTTTTTTCCTCAGGCACAAATGCACAAAACAGATGAAAGATTCACCTCTGCAAGACCTTCATGTACTATGCTACTCCTTATCTTATTGCTCTCAATTTTTTTAGCCTTAGGTGCTTTTGGAAAGAGCAACACAGCTTTGAGTAAACAGGAAGAATTGCCTACATTGTTGATCTAAATTTGATTTGTATAAAATATGAAATAATGATGGTCCTCCATTCCTAAATGGATAAATCCTTCACAGTGCACAATTATGATGGCCCACATCATGCTGTGTTCATAGTGTATAATGTGATCAGCCACCCTATGAGGTATATACCATTATCACCCTTATTTTGCAACGAAGCTACTAAATTGAAGAGCCAGGTTTCAAATCCGGGCACTCTAATTTGAACACCTGGGCTTTAACCATTAGATTTTGTGTTTCTTACCAAGTTTTTGTACTCATGATGATCCTCCTTAAAGTGGTGTAGTTGGGCATTCTCAGCCATACTTTACCAACACAGTAATTAAGGTTTGAAGGAAAGAGGGAAGTCTCGGATTCTCTGATTTACATGTAGCATCCTGTTAATCCTGGCTTCTGCTCTAAGTTTTGCTACCCAAGGGTGTTTATCCAATCTCTTCACTAGTCCTTTAAGACAAACCTACCATGGGAAAAACTAACACCAGACTCACCCATACAGCTGTTAGGAACAAAGTCATTGGAGCCAGTTTGCTTTTGTTCTAAATATAAACTTCATCTCTTACTCATAGTAACCCAAAGAGTTACTAAGCATGAAATGAGCTGGCATGTATAAGAGTATGTAATACATACTCTAGAATTACACTTCTGCGGGGCCCTTTGCCATTATTCATCAGGGCTTCATATTATTTAAAACGGAAACACCCCTCTTCCTGCCCCAAGGACACCTGGTAGTGAATGAAATTCATATTATTTTGAGCTCTCTCTTTCAACACCTGCACCTACACCCAACTTCTTTTACTAGTGTTTCTTCCCAGATAAACAGTTTGCTTCTCATGACCTTGGATACTTTCTGTAGAGTTAATCAGCAGGCTTACAGTCATCAGTGTGAGGGTGCTGTGGTAGGAAAAGCCTAGGTGTGGTGCTATCAGTACAAGTGAAATTGAACCTGGGTCCAGGAATTTATGATCTATCTATGTGATTTGGGGATGTTAATAAACTCTGAATTCTATTTCCTTGCCTAAAAAATGAGAACAGGAACGCTTCCTTAACGGAGCAAGGTGAAGATGGCTACTATATATACTAACCACGTGGCACAGAGCCAGAAGTGGCAGCTCTGTTAGTAATGACTTAACAGGCCTCAGGGTTTTGTTATACTGATACAGGGTGCAGCCAAGAGGGGGGCCCCCAAAAGGGATTTGGAATGGGGCCCAGAGCTCAAGGTGTCTAGGAAATATTAGACATATAAGATGTCCTCACCCCTTCCCCCAGATTGTGAGTTGGGGGAAGGGACACATGGAGCAGGACATGCAGGACATTTTGTACAGGCACAGCCTTGTAGCTAATCCATGGCATGGTCATTTAACATATCTATGGCCTTTGGCGGGTCACGTGGATATGTTAAATAGCTGCAGCCATGCTTGGAGCCAGGGGGATGGAAGACACTTCCCCCCAAGATGTAAGTGGGGGGTAGGTCTCCCAAGTTACAGTGCCTGAGTGGGAGCTGGAAGAAGATTGGCTCCAGGATATTGGTCCATATCTGCCCAGACTCACGATGGCAGCCCAGTAAACTTGGGATAATACAGGGATGCTGGCAGGTGTAATGGATTGTAAGAGGAGTCAGAAATGGGGGTACAGATGAAGATTGGCGCGGGGATTTAAACCCAGACATGGCAGCCATTAGGGGGGAACCATGTGGTCTTAACGAGAGTGCAGACCCCTTCGCAGCTTTGGTGAAGGGGGGATCCACAAGGTTTTGCCAGAGTGCACACCCCCGCAGCTCTGGTGGAGGAAAGAAGAGACTTTGCCTGGAAAAAATGGGTACAAAGAACTCTTGCCAGTAGACCATGAGAAGGTGCCACATGACTTTGGATTAAATATCCTGCCTTGATGGTGACACAGCTGATGGTGCCAGTGGCCTGGAAACACAGACCTGTGCTCTTTCCCTAAATTATGGTACCCTGAATTAGGGCGGTGGAGGGGGGGAGACAGGAGCTGCTGAGTGCATCTGTGGGTATCTTATAGGACTTTGATATTTTAATGAAGATGTTAGGTCACTACTTTAAGTCTGTATAGCCTTAAATAAACATTTCCTTTCCTTTTCACAAATCTCTGGCATTGAGAGATATCTTTACAATTGGCGGTGGACACATGAGCCCAGTAGGTTGTCTGGATGGTATCAGTATACCATCCTCTGGAGTCCGAGCCCCTGTGTGTGAGACTGTTCTGTAACAGTTTTTGGCGTCCCTGGGTGGGCCAAATATTGCCTCCCCTTTGACCTCTGTTCTGTAACAATACCAGTGTCTCCTGATTATGTATTTTTGCCTAGGAGGGTTGAGTCTTTTGAAGATCTTTCAAAAGACTTTTCCTGCTTTGTGTTAGTCTTTGTGGACAGATGGTTCAGGGCAACACAACTGTTACTGGCCAGCTCTCTGTCTCCAGATATAAACATTTATATATTTACTTTTCATGAATACAGCAGATATGTGATGGTTCAAAAACAGTCAGAATGCTAATTACGGCCCATTATATACCATTAATATTACTAATAAATGTTCAGCAGGTACAGCTTCCATTTGCTAAATCACTCAGTGTCAGACATTTGATTACTGTCTATATGCTGGGTTAAGGAAACTGGGGATCAAAGGGGAAATGCAAATTGCCCAGAGTTGTAGAGTTCCAAACCAGTAGAACCAGACCTCAGACTCATGCTTTTACATGTTAACTCCTTTCTTTCCCCCTTCTTCCTTTCTCTTTTCTTCTTTCCTTTTTTCTTCCTCCCCCCCCCACTTTCTCTCCTTGCTCCTTTTATCATTCCTTCTTCTTTCCATCCCACTGTCCTTTCCTTTTTTAACTCATCAAATGCTTTCTGAGAACATCAAGAACACCAGTATCTTCTGCATATCTGAGACAAGACAATGAAGAAAACAATTCCAAAAACACATGATCTACCAGTCTTGAAAACTATTTTCTTGACTTACCTGGGGATTCTCATGAGTGAGTACTCAGCAGACCTCAGATTTGGACAATCCACTGGGTCTCATACCAGTCAATTTCAAGTAAAGTTCTTTAGTTATTCTTGAAACTTTGACATAGGTTCCTGCCAAGGAATCTGAATATAGAGTATGGGTTTTATCATTATAAGAAACAATACAAATATTAAAAAATAGAAGCATCAAACATGCAAATCTCAGCCATGAAACTATGTTGCTTAAAAAAATTATAGTGGTGTCATATTCTGTACTTAAATTCATCTGTAGAGGCTTGGCAAAAAGAGAGAAAAGTGGAGTTGGTGGAAGGGAAGTAACAGAGAGAGCACGAGTAAACAATTAAAAGAAAGTAAGGAATTTGGCCATATTCCATCAGAGTGCCCGCCTTGGCATGAGCTTGCAGTATGATCAGAATCTACTCTTTTATGCTTATCTCACAGTGTAGGCACCAAGCCATGCTTAATATGATTCTAGAGTTTAAAATGCCAGTGATCTGGTGAAGGAGAAAAGGTGATTGACATGGGTGTGCAGGACTGACAGACAGTGTCATGTTGGTCAGTACCAGGGTGCCATTTAAGGGCTTGTTCAAAGTGTAATTTTGACTGCACACATTTTTCATCTTATATACTGACTTGGGAAGCTTAAACTTTGATGGAAAGAGACATCCATAAATTATGTTTTTTTAAATTATATTTTATTGGTTATGTTATTACAATTGTCCCAATCTTTTCCCCTTTGGCTCCCTTCCAGCCAGAACTCCCCACTCATTCAGGCAATCTCCAAACCATTGTTCATGTCCATAATCATGAATATGGTTTCTTTGGCTACTCCATTTCCTGTACTGTACTTTACATTCCTATAGCTATTCTGTAACTACCTATTTGTACTTCTCAATCCCCTCACCTCTTCATCCATTCCCCCATGCACACTTCTTATCTGGCAACCATCAAAACACTCTCCATATCCATGATTCTCTGTTTTTCTTATTTTCTTTGTTTTTTATATTCAATTGTTGTTAGATATGTATTTATTACCATTTTGTTGTTCATAGTATTGACCCTCTTCTTTTTCTTAAATAAGTCCCTTTAACATTTCATATAATAATGGCATGGCGATGATAAACTTTAGTTTTCTCTTGTCTGGGAACTCTTTACCTGCCCTTCAATTCTAAATGATATCTTTGCTGGGTAGAGCAATCTTGACTTTACCTAGGTCCCTGTTTCTCATGACTTTAAATATTTCTTGCCAACCCCATCTAGCCTGCAAAATTTCTTTTGAGAAATCAGCTGATGGTTTTATGGGAATTCCCCTGTAGGTAACTAACCACTTTTCTCTTGCTGCTATTAAGATTCTCTGTCTATCTTTAACGTTTGATATTTTAATTATGATGTGTCTTGGAGTGGGTCTCTTTGCATCTATCTTGTATGGGACTCTCTGTGCTTCCTGGACTTGCATGTCTATTTCCTTCAACAAATTAGGAAAGTTTTCTTTCATTATTTTCTCAAATAAATTTCCAATTTCTTGCTTTTTCTCTTCTCCTTCTGGCACTCCTGTGATGTGCATCCTAGAGAGCTTGAAGTTGTCCTGGAGACTGCTTAAACCATTCTCATTTTTTTAAATTCTTTTTTCTGCTTGTTGTTTTGATTGATTTTTTTATTTTTATTTTTTTCTTTCTTTATTTTGCTTCCTTATGTTCCAAATCATTGATTTCATTCTTGGCTTCACCCACTCCACTGCTGTTTCCCAGTATATTGTTCTTTGTTTCAATTAGTTTATCCTTCATTTCTGACTAGATTTTTTTTTTTCTGTTGAGGTCCTCACTAAGTTCCTTGAGCATCCTTATAACCAGTGTTTTGAACTCCGCATGTGATAGATTACTTATCTCCATTTTGTTTAGTTATTTTTCTGGAGTTTTGTTCTATTCTTTCACTTGGGCCATGTTTCTTTTCCTCTCATTTTAGCAATCTCCTTGTGTTTGTTTCTATGTATTAGGTAGAGCTGCTATAAAACCCTGTCTTGGTAGCATGGCCTGATGTAGTAGGTGTCCCGTAGGGTCCAGTGGCCACAGTCTTCCCTATCACTCAAGCTGGGTACTTGAGGTATGCCCTTCATGTGGGCCGAGTACATCCTCCACTTATAGTTGAGCCTTGATTACTATTGACAGATCAATGGGAGGGATTTGCCAGAGGCAATCAACTGCAAGGACTAGATGTGACCACTGACCACCAACCTCTACCCTCCATAGAGGATCTGCTGTACAGGGGTAGGATGGTTGTGCTTCAACATGGTCTGTAGCTGTCCACTGAGTACACAGGCTCATAGGTTTCCTGGATGGTGCAGGCCAAGGTTAGCCCTCACCCGTGTTCTGTCCAGGGCCACCCTGCTTGAACTATAAAGTAATCCGAGATGGCTACTACCTGTCCTCAGCTTAGAGATTCCAGACAAAGCCAAGCTGTGAATCTAGGCTGGCTGCTGGTAGTGCTGGGACTGGGGCCACTTAGCTAGTAGTACAGAGGCTAGGGGCTCACTGAGGCTGGCTATTGCTTGTTTGAAATTATGAAGTTGTGAAGCATGAATCAAAACCCACCGTTCATATGGAAAAGCAGCTTGGGTGGGCCATAAATTGGATCGGATGGCATCTCTGGGGATGTCCACAGTGGGGCAAACAGTGTTAGCCAGGTTGATGGAGTCTCAGATATGGCAACAGCCTGCTGGTTCTGTGCTTCTTTGGGAGAAGGGTGCAGAAAAGGGACAATAGCCTCTGCCCAACTGTCTGTCTGGGAGAAAACTGTCCTCTAGCTCTTGCCTTGATGCCAGACACTTCACTTTATCCCTGTGTGCCACTGGTGCCTTTCAAGCTGCTACCTTGGTGATGGAGCTCAAAGGGAGTGAGTCTGAGTAAGTGCATGTGTGGGTTCTTTAAGAGGAACCACTTGGGACTCTACACATTTCTTCCACCGACTCATTCCTTGCTGGTTTTTGCATCCAGAAGTTATGGGGACTTATATTCCTGGCACTATGACCCTACGCTGGGGAGCCTGGTATGGGGCTGGTAATCCTCACTCCCAAGATATCCCTCCTGAATTTTTATCCACCACACGTGGACACCAGCCTGTTCCACATCTCCCCACCTCCTACCAGTTTGAATGGCTGTGATTTCTTTAATTTTGTAGTTGTCAAACTTCCATTTAACTCAATTTCTGATGGTTTGGAGTGATGGTTGTTCTGTATTTTATTTTTAACTGTGATTTGGCTGTGTGAGGATGTGAGAGCCATGTTTACCTATGCTGCTATCTTGATCACAAGTCCTATAATTTCTCCCATGTACTATGTTTAAAATTAGTGTCTGCTAAGCCCCTCTATATAATAAATAGAGGATTTGTGCCTGCAAATTGTAATAATCTCTAGAAGGAGATAATTTCCAAGTACATTAACTTGATAGACAAGCCACCATTAATTAAAATCTTAGCATGTTGGTTTGTAAACAATTAATTAATACTCACTTGAGATGAGGTGCAGGTAAGAGGAAACAAAAACCAACCCAGGAATATGAAAATAGTGTTCTTTTTTGAATTTGGCTCTGCTCAAAAAATGAAAAAAGTCCAGGAGGAATTCTAGGTAAGAAAAGAAGTATCCACTGACATATTAAAAAGGAAACCACAGGACAAATTAGAACTGTCAAAATTAAAAATAGAACACTTGTTTCACTCACTGTAAGATCTGAAAATACTCTCAGTATTGCTTTTTTAAAACAAGTGGGTAAAACTCCTCCCCCCCCAGAGACCCAGCAACCATTTTCGTAGAGTTAAATATTTCTTATATAGTTCGACATTATGTTTTCCCTGCACATTTTACAAAGTGCAAAGTAACAGCATTTTAACTTTCAAGAAGTACGGAAGCATCACACTTATATTTAAGACCTGCTATTTTATCACTTCTTCCTCTTTTTAAAAACATTTAATGGACAAAATCAGGAAGCTCCATTCTTTAGTTTTAAATCTATTCATCATAAGCTGGATTTGGACATTTCTGAGCAAAAGTTTTTGAAAAGTAAATTTTAATCTCTCTAATCCTTGATCATTTGTTTTAGTTTCCTAAGAGCAGTTTAAATGGAAAGAGGCAAGTTTTCCAGGAATCCCCAAAGAGGATGGCTGGTTGGGTAAAGAACACCCCTAGGTTTTCTTTTCTCCTTCAGTGCCAATTCTCCAGAGGAACTCTTGCCCCTCTTTTCTTCAAAACCCCAGGTAAAAAGGCCCCCAAGATGCATAATAGAGAACCTCACAAAACACAAATACCTCCACTTTTACATATCTCATCATCTGGAAATTAACAGAGTCAGATGACCATTTCACAAGTTTTTGACCAGGACCCTTGGCTCTAAGCAATAGAAACCAACTCTGGGCATCTTATCTTAGGCAAAAGGAAATGTACTGAAGGATTATCCAGGGTTTATGGAGCCTGTGGAAAGTTTCAGGGGCACAATCTGGGACAAGGGGAGGTTCTAAGGCAACTCCAGAGAGCCAGGACTCTGGACACAACATTGCAGGAGTGTACCCACAGGGCCTTTGTTATGTTAAGTTCACACCAGACATTCCTTCTACTAACTATGCTGCCATTTACACAAAATTCAAACACCAGGAACAGAGAGCATGAATGCCAGAGTTTAGGTAAAGTAACTGCCATCTTCAGTTTATTTTTATTTAAAATATTTTTTGAATATTTAGAGAGAGAGGAAGGGAGAGAGAGAAACACAGATGTGAGAGAGAAATGTCAGCTGGGTGCCTCCCACAAGTGCCCTGACCATAGATTAAAACGCATATCCTAGGTATGTGTCTTGACCAGGAATTGAAATTCCAAGCTTTTGGTGTAGGGTTTGACACTCCAGCTGAACCACACCAACCAGGGCAGCCACCTTCAGTTTAAACCAGGTTTCTAATGAGTTCTGAAGTTACAGAACTCAATTAAGTTTCTTTTTAAAGAATAAGCAAGAGCTAAAATTTTCTACTTTCATTTCAGTTACCTGTGTTCCATTTGCCATCAATATTCCTAACTTTTTTGTTGGATCAATAAATTTGAAGATAATAAATTGGAAAAGTATTTATAAAATGACAACAAATTAACCCTTGCTAATTAATTCTCTTGGTTTGGAATCATTTGTTGATCTTTGAGATAAAATGTGAGTTTTCTCCAGAAAGCCACTAATGATCATTTGTTTTCTAAAATAATGGGAACATATATTTGTCACAGTTTTTCAACCATTTATATAAATGCTCACAGATAAAAAAAAACATTCTTATTTCACTGGTTTCTCATAATGTTCTGATAAAAGAGCTGGTTTGAAAATACAAAAAAAAAGGAACAAGAAAAAGGAAAAAACAGAAATATACATTTTCATAGAATGGCAATTTAGGCTTCTCTCTTGCACTTCTCATGGGATCTCATGCAGTGTGAACTGGGATGTACTTCAGCTCCAAGCACAAAGTGGCTGTCTAAGTAGTGGGTTGTGCTAAACTAAATTGACCAAAAATGCTGGTCCAGGAGAAAAGCACTCGCCTCTCTGTGATTCCTTGATGCAGTTCTGAAAGAAATATTTGTCTGGAATTTCATAGAGTTTCCCATTTGTTTACCTTCTACCCCTAGTCTCTCAGTGTTAAAGATTCCAGGATCTGCCCCTTCTGATTCCTCCCATCAGCAGTAGACTTAATTTTTTACATGTAATTTGTTGGAATGTCAGTGTTTAATTTTTAAAGCAAGTGATTGTCAATGCTTTAATAATTAATGTTTAATATTAACAAGGGCATAAATTGTGTAAGCAATTTAATCTTCTGTTTTTCTCACAAAATGAAAAATTTTAAATGCCAATATTGTTCACAATCTCATCATTATCTACTCCTTACTTTCTCTTTACCATTAACCTGGCATGCATCTGGCATGGAAATTGGCACGAACCTGGCTGAATGTACTATTCAATGAGTTTTGTAGAGATTGTCATAGAAGGAGTCCAACAACTGTTATGTCTGAAGGAGTCTACCACAAAGTCCCTCACACCTCTTCTTGGCCAAGGAAGAGTGGGGAGCATACCCCAGCAGAGTTTCCAGTTGACTACTTTCTATTACACTCTAATACATATGAGCTTTGCCCCCTTCCATTTATTCTCCTTTCTGACTTTCAGTACTTTCCAAAAGGTGTGGGCTATTAAAAACAAAAACAAAAACAAAAAAAAACCTGGTCATATAAAACCCAGGAGAAGTGGGAGGAAACTTTATTAGACAAGGACATATCAAAACGTGCTGACATAAATATCATTGGATTTGAACATAAATTTTTATCAGCATAACACTAAAATGTGATTCCAAGAACCTACCCTACCTGTGTAATCCTAAGAAAGAGATTCAAATATTTCTGCTCACAGAAGCAGAATTTCTGTAATCATATTATCTGCGCTAATGACTGAGAGCTAATATTTTGGCATTTTTACAGACTGCTTATGTCCCTCCACCCAACATAAGCTTCTCCATTGCCTCTTTCTTTTCCTTCTTGTTTTCTCTTCACTGCTCCTTCTCCTTAGACACACTTCTCATTTCCATAAAACTTTGGTTTAACATGAGTTCAACATTCTCTACAGGGCTTGGAGTTCTTTTGAAAGGAGCCATTATGTAGATCTAATGAATGCATGAAAGACCAGCTGTATCTTCAGACCATTGCATTGCTTAATGCTAATGAAGTTAGTCATTCTAAAATTTGAATAAGTATGTTACTGAAATGAAAACTATGAAACAGTATACCTTATTTAAATGAAGAGAGGCTACTTTGGGGTAATTCCAATCATGATAAGGGTCAAACCATATGATCTGTCCTTATCTTATTAACTTTATTTTTTGCTAGGATATATCTATCTAACTCTACTTATAATATTGTTATTCATAAGACATCAAAATGCATTTTATAAACCCTTATTTTTTCTGCATTTCACTTAAGACATATTTTTTGTTGGTTTGTGTAACATATGCATAGTTAGGAAGCTTGTGTGTTTGTGTAATTATATTTGGATTTCTAGTAAAATCCTCTAGAGACACTTGATTGATTTAAATTAAATGAAACATCATTTGTAAGCTTAAGGGAGGCTTGGAAAGTTGGATGCAGGGTGTGTTGAGCACAGACTCATATCATAGTAAGAGAGCCATAATGCCTGCTGTATGTCAGCTTTGTTGATCCCTTAATTGTCACAAATTCTTCATTTAATCATGTATCTCCTAAAAGTTAGAAGAAATTCTCTTTTTTTTTCTGAAATTTGTCCCAACACACTAAGTCTTCTTGTAATCCAAGCAAAAGATAGTGATTTCTTTGAAATTGACAATTTATTTCATGCCTGCTTCTCCCCACTAGTGCCTATAGGGAAAACAGCATAAATTGTACTCTATGAAATAATGAAGCAAATAAAGTTTCCTTCAGTTGGGAGTGAGCGTATTTACATTTGTAAGTTTTTTTAAAAAGATTTTATTTATTTATCTTTAGAGGGGAAGAGTTAGGGAGAGAAATATCAATGTATTGTTGCCTCTTGTGTGTCCCCTGTTGGGAACTGGCCTGCAACCCAGGCATGTGCTCTGACTGGGAATTGAACTGCGATCCTCTGGTTCGCAGGCCCACACTCAATCCACTGAGCTCCACAAGCCAGGGCCATTTGTAAGTTTTTTATATGGGTGAATTCATTGTACAAAAATAAGGTACTGACATGGAGATAATGCAGAGTGGCAAGTGGAGGAGCAGAGAAGGATTTTATAGCCACTGCTATTGGGACAGTTGTCTTAGAATAAGCCAGGCTTAATCCCCTAAGCTAAATGGATGGTGCACCTTATTGGCTTCACTGTCATTCTAATAAGATGATTTAGGTCTCAGATATATATGTCTTTTTAATATATTGGCTAATATGGTAATGAACTACTGTTGATAAAAAATTGATATGCCACTGATTGGGCTCATCTTAGAAACTTTGCCTTTTTTCTGGAAAAATGTTTATTAAAATGTTTATAAGAAAGTAAATATCCTATAAATTGTGTAAGAAATCTAACCTTAGCTGATTTATTAATCACTTAGCTGAAGGTGAGCATCTTACAAAAAAATGAGTCAAGCCATTATTGATGAATGACCTGTGACGTGGTAGGTTCAACAATAGAAAAGATAAAGTGAGTTAATGTGTTTCTCTGTCTCTTAGGAGTTTTAACTGGGAAACAGAGACAGAAAGAGGCAATTAATAGGAGTCAGGCTCTAAGGTTGAATAGAGAGGTCCAAACGGGGTTAGACTACCATAAGCTGAAGCTGAGAGGGATCTAAAAGCATGATAGTGTTCTAACTATAAGATAAAGATAATATCAACAGGGCAGAGAGTTAGGAAGTCACAGTTGAATAATCAATGTAGCTCTCACAAGTATTTGATATATTACAATTCCTTCATTCCTCCCTTCCTTTCACAAATATATGCTGAACACTTACTGATACCAGAGGCAGGTATGATAGTAAACAAGACATAGTGCTGCCATCATTATGGAGGCTTAAGTGAAATTAAGGGGATGGAATAGTACCAGGTCCTGCTCTAACCTAGGTATCTAGAGTC
>PVKM010037858.1:0-14304 GCA_004027735.1 Carollia perspicillata | reverse complement strand
CCTCATTCACTCCTTGCAGTGACCCTGAGTGCCAGATTCTAGAGTTATGCCCATTTTACGAATGGCGCCACTGAGGCTTAGGGAGCACCAGGTTCACATGGCCCCTTGGTGGCTGAAGCCAGGATTCGGCCCAGGCCTGTCTGACAACTCTGCTCTCCTCCGCTGCCTCCTTCTTCTTATAAATTGCAGTGACTTCCAAAAGGCAGGTTCAGGTCTCCTTGGTGCCACTCAGAGTCCCTCCGTGGCATGTCTTGGATGAGGTCGTGCAGCCCCTGGCTGGCTGCATGTTCATTCTTGTCCTGATCTTTGAGGCCTCAAGGCCCCTCCCCGCCTGCCCAGCCCCTCCCTCGGCACCACAGCTTCGTCTGCCTCCGGTAGACCGGCTGCTTCTCTTCCTGTCTCAGTCTAATTCCTGCCACAGGGCATCCTGCAGCCCCCCCTGCCTTTGCTTCACCCCTACTCCCATCCTGCTGGGTCTGCTTCGTTGACGGTAGAGCCCTCTCAGTCACAGTAAGGAGGGCGTGAGGATGACAAACACAGCAACAATCGCTGGCCCTGACTGTGGGCTTACTGTGTGCTGTGCCCTGCCTCATCCCATCCTCCCAAGTAGTAAGTGGGAGAGCTGGGATTTGAACTCAGGACTATGGCTCCAGAGCCCGCACCTTAACGCATGTTGTGCAGGGTTGGGAAAGCTGGGTGAGAAAGCCCCCTGGGTGAGGTTCCATAGGGAGGATCTGATCTGCAAACAGCTGCCTGGTATGCAGCGAGGGTTGCTGGGGAAGAAGGCGGGGCGGCCAGTGATGGAGCAGCCAGCCCGTGGGCAGCCACAAAGCCTGTGGCCAGTGCCATCCTCCTCATGCGGGTATTAACGGGTGTCCTCCCATTGTGATGCCCCCATCTAAAGCAGGGTCTGCCTCAATCTCGTTTTTATAGAGCTGATCAGTACCTAAACATCACTGTGACTGACTGGTTTCTTCTCCTCCAGAATGCAAGCTCCAGGAGGGCAAAGCCCTCCCCAGTTCACATAGGGCTGAACACTTACGACCCTTTGTTCATCCACAGAGACGAGGGTGGGTTTTCCCCAGAAGAGACGAAATACCAACCCCCTTGATGGAGCACGGCCTAGACGTGGGGCTGCTAACTTCCTGTCACTTCAGGTCAAATGGTTGCAGACCAAATAAACAGAAGCAGCCAATGGCCAGGCCGGGATCGCCTGTTCTTTCTCCACCAGACTTACTGCCGTCCAGAGCCTCCTTTTGCCCCTCCACGCAAGCCCACTCCAGCTCTGACGGCCATGCAGCTGCCCCGGGATCCCAGCCTGATTTGCCTTGAAATTTTACAGTCTTGTTTGCGGCAGCTCAAGGCCCAGGCACTAAAGACCACACGGTCCACCGAACATTCACGGCTGCAGGTGGTTCTCGGCATTGTCAGGGGAGGGTGTCTGTGCTGATGGGCGGAAAGGGCAGCGAGGGTGTCCCTAGACCCTGGCCACGAGGAGGGGGAGGGACTCACAGGTGGGCCTGGTGTGCAGTGGGGGCCCTGAGCTTTTCCTCGGGAATGAAACCCGCGTGACTGAGCACTTCCGAAGTGCTAGGCGCCATCCTGACACCAGCAACCTGCTCTCACTGCTCGCAGTTTGAGAAGCAGAGACCAGAGATGTGGAGGTGCTGGGGGGGGGGCGGCACCGCAGGCTGGGAGCCGAGCAGGCCGAGCGAGCGGTGACGGAGGAACAGAGGGGGCCGAGGTGGGTTAATAGCTGTGTCGATAGCTCTGTCTGGAGAGAGGAAGGCCGAGGGGAAGGAGGAAATAAAGTTAAACTGCTTTTAGAGGCACGAGGTGTCTGCAGAAATGGTTCCCGGTTGTCCCAAGGTGCTTGTAAATTGTTGCTTCTGCCTCCATCAGCCAGCCTCCGAGAAGGAGAGAGAGCGTCTGGTCTCCCCCCTCGGGTTCCACATCCTGAGAAACAGCTGCCTGCGGAAGCTCCGGCCTTTCCGGGCCTCTCAGACACTCGGGCCCTGCGGGGAGGTGGGGAGGGGGCTACCCCTCCTGTCTGCAGTGGAAGGTCAGGCTCTGGCAGTCACCCAGGAGGAACCAGGGAAGCGGGGACAGACGGTCAGCGGGGGCACATTGTGGTCCTCTCTGAGCCTCAGTGTCCTCGTCTATGGGATGGAGGTCCCAAGTCCCTCAGGTGTGCCGAAGCCTTCAGAGGAGCAGCGTGTCCTGTCTCAGGCCTGGAGACAGATGTGGGACCCAGGCGCTGGCTGCATGAGTGCAGGCAGCCCTGGGCCGGACCTGTGAGGGAGCGGGGAGGAGGAGAGGTACCTGCCTGACTGCCGAGTCTCCTGGTTCTGACTGGGGACACAGCAGGGGACGCTCCTGGTGCTGGGAAACAGCCCAGCTGTGGGGACTCGGGTGAGCTGCTCGACCTCTCTGAGCCTCAGTTTCTCCAATGTCCCTGCTGCATCACTGCAGCTGTTGTGATGCCTAGTTTGTGGTGTAGGAGGGGAGGGAGCCTCCCCAGTCTCCTTAGGTTCTTTCCAGGCCCATAGCCTCGGCCCTGTCTGTGTGCCCCCAGCCTGCATGTGAGTAGGGGGCCCGTACTGCCTCTGAATGAGCAGCCTTGAGGGGAGGCAGTGACCACAGCTCCTCACCTGCCTCTCACCTTCCCAGGAGCCAGACCAGGAGGCCTCTGCCCTCAGTCCCTGCCACGTGCCTGGGTCCCTCCCTGTGAATCCTGTTGGTTGTTTGCTCTTTCCAAGTGCAGTGCGGTCCACTCCGGGACCTGTGTTCGTCCCACAAAGGCCAACTCTGGGCCTGTGCGAAGAGCATGCGCTCTGGAGTCAGAGCGGAGGGCAGCTGTTGTCTGCACCCCGCCAGTGTGGCCTGGGGCCTTTGCCCTCCCCATCAGTATGGCAGGCCTGAGTTTCCTCCTCTGTCCAGAGCAAAGCATGGTGAGGGTCCCCTGGCGGGTGACATGATTCTGAGACACGGCTCATGACTGATTCACTTACGCATCGATGAGGGATTTGGGATGTGTGGCTCACCCAGCCACCCTCTGCAGGGCACAGGGAAGTCCTAGCTCCTGCCTACAGGGACCTTGCTACCAGGTTCAGGGAGGCGAAATGCAACACAAAATCAACAATTAAGTGGTGATTCAGATTGTTGTGATAGGCAAGGCAACACAAACCCCTACTCCCCAGGAGCTCGCTGTGAGGCCTGAGAGAGAGGTAACAATAGAAATGTCTGTAACAAAAGTACAGTTAATAAATAATAACGATAATTTGTTGAATATTTACTACGGGCTGGGAACTGTAAAGTACTTTACATGGATTTTATCTTAATTCTTACAAAAACCTGAGAAAGCAGGTGTTATCCTCCTCAGAGAGGTAAAGCTGCTTGCTCTGGGGCTTGCGTTGAAGAACTCAGAGATGGGGCAGAGGGTTCCGCTCTGTGCCACCCTGCATGAGGCTGTGGTCCCCTGAGCACCCCCTGTGTGCCACGCCAGGCACTGTCGCCGCAGTAATAATCTTCAGTACAGAGATTAGGGTTGCAGGTGACAGAAAACCCAACTCAGACAAGCTTAATAAAGGGAATTCTGGTTTACATAACTAAAAAAGAGGTGTACCTGCTTCAGGCAAGGATTGATCCAGCCTCTATGCCCTGATTGGTGTGGATATATGCATTTTCCCTTTCCCCATCTCTCGGCTTTGCTTCTTCGGTGTGGCAACGTTCATAGCAGGCCCCACCCCACCTGCCTCCAGGTTGCTGCCAGCAACTTTCTCCGTAACAGCTGTGAGTCAATGAGAGTCCACCTCACCCAACAGCTCAATCCAAGTCCCAGAATTTGGCCTGTGGTTGGCCAGACTTGGGTCACATGCCCATTCCTGAACCTATCCCTGTGGCCAGGGAAATGGGAGACACCGATTGGTCTAAGCCTGGCAAGCCCTTCCATGGCCAAATCACATGGCCAGGAAATTTAGGGCAATGGGAGGGAGAGGGAAGAAAGAAGAGGACGCCAAAGAAGCAAACTACAAACAAGTGTCCACTACTCCCTTCCTACAAGACATGTGTCCTTCTCCCCATGTAATAGCTGAGGCAGCTGAGGGTCAGGGCAGCCACCCCACAGGCGCTCTCTGAGCGGGGAGGGGGCGTTCCAGAGAGCACAGCCAGCTCACCACTGTGGGCATCTCACATCAAAAATACTGTGCCCAGCCCTGACTGGTGAGGCTCAGCTGTTTGGGCTTCATCCCACGAAGCGAAACGTCGCTGGTTTAGTTCCTGGTCAGGGCACATGCCTGGGCTGCGGGTTCGGTGTCCTGGTTGGGGTATGTGTGAGAAGGAACCGACCGATATTTCTCACTTCGACGTTTCTCTTCGTCTCTTTCTCCCTGCCTTCCCCTCTCTCTAAAAATAAATAAATAAATAAATCTTTAAAAAAGTCCTGTGCACACACGCGTGCTTAACGAGGTTCTTGTAATCCTAACACTTGCGACTTCCCCAGAGCACAGCGTAGCATCTCGCTCTACTAACCGAAGAATGCAGGTGGAAACTGTGAGAGTCTAATTTTTTCTCATCGAGTTGGCGCAGGTAGGCAGCATGGTGTTTCTCCATGCTGGGGAGCGTGGAGTGAGGTTTTCATCCCTGGCTGGTGGAGTAGAAATTGGTACAAGCTTCCCGGACAGGAGTGCTTTTATACTGTGTGAAGAGCTTTGAGCAGTCAGGGGCCTTGGACTCCCTGCCATTTTACTTCCCAGAATTCCTCGTGCGTGATGGGAGTTGGGGACTGTTCAATAAAGCGGTCCACGGGACCCCTGGGAACACCGTGACCTCGGTTTTTACCTGTGGGTGTCTTTGGCATGCATCTCAGCCCACCAGCTACAATGGTATAGGGCTGGGGTGTTCTTGGCCTTGTGTGGCTGTTTGTTCTTTTTTTAAAGACTTTATTTAGTGTTAGAGAAGGGGAAAACAGAGGGAGAAAGAGAGGGAGAGAAACATTGATACGTGAGAGATTCACAGACCAGTTGCATCTTGCACGCCCCCAGCTGGGCACCTGGCCCGCAACTTTGGCGTGTGCCCTGACCGAGAATCGAACCGGTGACCTTTTGCTCTGTGGAGTGATGCTCGACCAGTGAGCCACGCCGGCCAGGGCTGGTTGTTTGTTCTTGTTCCATTTAGCCCCTGCCTGTGACCCTACAGCTCCTGGCCCCGTGTCTCTCTGCGCTCGGAGAACGTTCAGCCTCAGGGATGCAGGAACCTGGCGAAGAGCAAGCACAGGCCCTCTGCCTGGCCCTGTGGGTGGCCATGTCTCCTGCTTTCTTTCTGTGTCGATGCAGGAAGCTCAGCGTCTCCTTGCCCCTCTGTCTTAGATCTCCACACCGTGATGGAGGTTCTAGCACATTTGCAGTGCCTTCTTGCCCTCTTTGATGCCCTTGTGCTTATCCCAGGCATTCCTTAGCTGGTCCGGGGTGGGGACCCTTGCTTTTACAGCCTCCTGTTTTCTTCTACATCTTCTACCTATGTCAGGAGCCAAGACTGCACAGTCCCCCCGATTGGTTGTGGGGTGGGGGTAGGGGCTGGCGTGTGAAGGAGGACTCTGAGGGGGGCCTTGCTTAGAACCCCCAAAAAGAACTGCTGGTATTTACTGAGACCCTATTCTAACTGATCGCCATGTTTGAGCTCATTTATTTGACTTAACAACGCCTGCTTTGTAGTTGAAACAGGCTCTGATGGGGAAGTCATTCACTCAAGGTCACACAGTGGGAAATGTTTAGGATGGGCTTTGAACCCAGACAGTCCAATCTCCAAATTCCTGCTCCCAATCATTCTTCCTGTAGCTGGGGGAACTGGGAGGGGTGTTGGCAGTGAGAGGGGGTTGAGGTGGATGGAGCCCCCAGGGCTAATCAAGGAGAGAAAGAAGTTCAGGACCAGGCCTCCTTCCCCACTTCCTGCTGCCTCGAGCTAGCCTTCATCTGGGAAGGGCTGAGCCCCCACTGGGGTGTGCATGGGATGGTGCCCTTCTGTGGTGACTGAATCTTGGGCCCCTGACCTTGACCTCAGCTTTGCCAGTTGAATCACCATATGAGCTACCTCTTAAGTCTCCCAGTAGTGGATGGATTTTGCATGGGCGCCTTGGAGGCCAGATCTTCCCATGGTGGTCCTGGGCGATGCAGCCTTCTCCCACCCTCATACCAGCCCTTCTGTCTGAGGGGGGGGCGAGGTGGAGTTCTAAGAACCTGCTGTGTGCTCCCTCTGTCCACTATCTCACTGTGCTTTACATCTGCCCTGTGTCGTGAGTCCCCTTTTACAGTTGAGGAAACTGAGGCTCGGACGGGTAAAGTCACTTACCCCAGGGGACACAGCCTGTAAAGGGGCAGCTTGTCTTATTCTTATCCTGCTCCATCAGGGGTGCAAATAGGAGATGGGGTCCCTATCTTCAATTCTAGACCTGACCAGGCCTTCTGGGGAGTGGGGCCGTGTTTGGGTTATAGTGTTGGAGATGGGAAGGGGGCAGGGGCTTTGTGAGCTCCAAGTTGCGGAACCTGTGTGCTGTGTTCTTTCTTTCTTTTTTAAAGATTTTATTTATTTACTTTTGGAGAAAGGGGAAAGGAGGAAGACAGAGAGGGAGAGAAACATCAATCGGTTGCCTCCTGCATGCCCCCAACTGGGGACCTGGCCAGCATGTGAATTGAACTGGAGACCTTTCTGTTCACAGGCTGGCACTCAGTCCACTGAGCAACACCAGCCAGGGCTGCGTGCTGTTTTCTGATGCATCTGGGAGAACTTCCTGTGCGGATTCTCTTCAAGGAACTGCGTGAGTGAGAAGGGAAGGGGACGAGGATAAGTCTGACTTGACATTCTGGTGATGGGCTCTAGGATCGTACAGGCTCTGCCTGTTGCCAGGTGTGTGGTTTGGGGCAAGTCCTGCATTCTCTCTGATTCTTGGGCTTTACATGTAGCACACAGAAACAATGCTGCCTTTCCTGATCCTACAGGGATAACAACATACACAGTCCGCGCATAACCTTAGTCAAGTTCATTGGGCAGTTGCCGTGTCCTGGGCACCCCGTGCACCTGTTCTGTTCCAGGCCCTGTGCTAAGCACTCGAACATCTCATTGGATCCTCACGGTTCTCCAGGGGAGGCACTGCTGCCCTCCCCACTTTACAGGGGTGGGAATGGAGGCTGAGAGAGGTGGAGGCACAGGCCCCAGGCCGCAGAGTGGGGAAGAGCGGGGTCGGGGTTGACCAGCAGGCCTTTCCCCTGCTGCACTCATCCATCCCTGGCCTGTGCTCCCAGCCTCTGCAGCTCAGCCTTCTGGGCCAGCTTGCCTTCCCCTTTCCACATCCTCCTGGGACTGGGGCCAGAGCACCCTGTGGGAGGCGGGTGATAGATTTTACAGGGGAGGGAACTATGGGGGAGGCGCTGAGCTGCAGGGAGGTGGAGAAACGGGTGGATTTGGGAAGCTCTGCCAGATGAGGGCTGCGTACCTCTTAGTCTTCACACCCCCGCCCCTCCCGTAGCCTTTAGGCTCATCTCCCACCCTCCCGATCCTGGCTCCCTTAGACTCTTAGAGTGGCCTTTGTGGCTCATCTATCACAGGCTTTCAACAGATTCCTTGAAAATCGTGAGACCCTTTGGTGGAATGACGTCTAATGCGGACTCCCAGCACATCAAGCAGATGAAAGTGGGTCTGGTCTGGTGGCCGCTGGGGGTCAGGGTCAGGGCTCCACTTTCTTGTCCCCCCTTTCAAAATGCCCCAGAGGCCTTCGTGTGGAACCCTGCAGTGCCATGGAATACACTGGAACCCCCCTGATCTTGGCCATACCCTGTCTTGAGCAGACCGGGAGGAGGAGGCCGGGAGAGGCTGCCTGACTTGCTCAAGGTCGCTTGGGGAGTGAGGAGCAGAGTCCAGGCCTGGACTGCCTGGCATCTGTGGCGTGTGTCCCCTGTGTCCTCTACGCTGCTGGGTGCTCCACAGAGCGTCCCAGAGCCACACTTTGCAAAATTCCCTATGCAAATGCCCGGTGCTGTTTGCTCACAGTGCGGAGCCCGGTGCTTCCTATTGCTTATCGCTGAAGCGGGGATCATCACTCCCGGCCTCCCCCACCTGCTCTCCGGGCTCAGATAAGGAACATTATCTGTCTCGGAGTCCAGAGCCCCAGGAGCCGGAGACGTAATAAATGGTGTTTGCTGATCAACACCGTATTGTGCTGCATCTCCTTGAAGGAAAGACACAGAAGTAGCTCCGATGTCCCCAAATGCCCCCAGGTCTGAATTCCCCCGGAGATCTGAGGACCGGACAATGCGAGGCCTTGGCAGGCACCCTTCTCAGAGGAAGCCCATAGGGAGGTCTCCTACTCCACACAGGATAAGCTGTGTCAATAGCAGGCTGGATGAACGCCCAGGGTCCATCTGGTTGTGTGAGCTTAAGTCTCTGCTCCTCTCTCTGGGCCTCAGTTTCCCCATCTATGCCATAGCTCCTGGCTGGGATCATCTCTGGTGCCCTAGGAGCTCCAGCAGCCTCTGTCAGCTCAGCCCCAGGACGGCCCAGGGGCCTGCGCCATGCTGCAGCCTTCCCTCCGCTCCCGTGGCGCCTGCCTGCCCCCACCTACCCGAGGACTGACTCCAAAGGAATCCTGTCCTTTGTCAGCAGAGCTGCTGCACTCAGCAAAGGGCCTTTCATCTGTGTGAGCAGCACTTCCCACCACATCAGCAGAAACTTCTGGCTGGGGAAGAACCGGACTCCTCACGCCAGTGGGAGCCCCTGGGGCCCCCAGCCGCTTGTCCTCTGGAATGTCAGGGCTGGAGCGGCTGTTGGGGAGGTGCGTGTGTTGTCGCTGCTTAGTGGCTAAGGGCATAGACCGGAGTAAAGCGGACCTGGCCTTGAATTCTCGCTCTGCCACTGACTTTCTGCGTGACATTGAGTTAGTTGCTTAATTGTCATATGACTCAGTTTCCCTAACTGGATTATGCAGGCTAATAATGGTACCTAATTAAATGATAGGAGTGGTTCAAGAAATACGAGTAAACGATAACAAGTATAAACCCTCCAGCACACTGCCTGGCCCACGGTAAAGACTCTGCTATGACGAATCGACTGTCTCAACAGCCCTCATTTTCAGTCATTCTTGTACCTCTGCCCTGTACCAGGAGACCTCGCATTTGCCCTCCCCTGTACCGGGTCTGGTCCTGTGACTGGCTCCAGCCAAGCAGGAATGTGCTGGGAGCGGTGGTGTACCAGCTCCACGTCTAGGCCTTGCACACCTCCATGTGTTTGTTCTTGCACTTTTGCCTTTGCCACGAGAGCATGCGCAGACTGCCTGCTGGGGGGTAGGAGACGGGCTGTGAGGAGCCGAATTGCCCGAGTCCGTCAGCTGACAGCCCGACGCAGGAGCCGAGCTCGAACCAGGGCCACTTAACCAATCCGCAGGCTCATGGCCTGAGTAAATGCTTACTGTTCTAAGCGGCTGGGTTTGGGATGGTTTGTCACGTAGCTCCGTCCTGGCACCGGGTAACTGATGGCGGTACCTCAGAGGTACGTGAGGTAGCCCTGGGTCCTAACTCGCCAGGCATGGCCTTGGGGAAGTCACATCTTCCTGAATGTGCATTCCCATTTGCTAAATGGCAGTAATAACACCCAGAGATTTTTGTGGTGACAACTGAGGCTCGGAGGCTGGAGCTAGATGGGGGTCTGGACCCCAGCCCCACCCACCACTTTCGTAATGGCCGACCTTGAAATATCACTTGACCTGCCTGAGCCCCTCTCAGCAGGACTGATGTGAAGATGAGGAGGTCTTAGTTCAAAGGCCAAGTCCAGCTTGGCACATATTAGGGACATGTTTCAGTGATCTATTGCTACATGACATGAAACCCCCAATTTAGAGGTTTGAAACAACAGTTGTTTACAATTTCTCTTGAGTCTGTGTGTTGGTTGGGTGGTTTTTCTGCTGCATCTGCTCTCAGCAGGGTGATGGGGGTGGGGGACTGTTCCAGGGAGTGGGGCTTTTCAGTGCCCCCGCTGGGAGAGTCCCAGGCACACTGTGGTGGGTGGTCACTCTTGTTGATGTCTGGGTCACCCCAGCAGCTGTGCGGGCTGGGACGCCCACGATGGCTTCTCTCACATGGCTGGCAGTGGTCTGTGTGTTGGGAGCTCAGCTAGGGTCCTCTGCTGTGACCTCGGGGGTTTTCTCTGGAGCCTGGCCATCCTTATTGCTTGGGATTCTTAAGGTAGCATTCATTCCAAGGTGGGTGTTTCGGGAGGAAAAGCCCCAAGGCAAGCATCTACAGAGCTTCTGCTTGCTCGTGTCCCATTGGCCAAAGTGAACTGCATGGTCTAGCCCGGTGTCAGTGAGGGAGGGGCCTACACAAGGGCAGAAAAACCAGGAGGTGCCCACGGTCACAGGGGGCTGCCAGGCACTGGTCTGCCATGGGCTTCTCAGGTGGTGTGGCTCATTGCCGTGATTCTTATTGATATAACGAAAGGCCTGGATTGATGATCTCTGAGGTCCCTCCCTCCCAGCTCCTCTATTCTGTGATCTGGGAGGATGAATGACTGGCCCAGGGCCACACACAGAGGTGGGGGCAGAAGCCGATAAATCATGACACTCACATAGGCAGCACTATTGATAAAACAATCAGTAATCGAGGAACGACAGAAACATAAGACATTACACATCTGAGCAATTGTGAAGAGTTTAAGACGTGGAAGGACCACGGCAGGAGCCGGCCATTCAGGGCCGGCATTACTGCAGACAGTGAAGGGTTGGGAAGAGAGTCAGAGCAGCCTGGGGCCATGGGGGTGACTGTCACACAGGCCCTAGGCCCCTTCCCAGGACTGTGCAGAGGCTCTGCTGGAGGAGCTATGTTTTCAAGCCAAAGGTGAAAGTGTGTTTTAAAATCGAGGCTCAGAGTGGTCAAGTCACTTGCCTGAGGCCACACAGCTGGGACATGGCAGAGCAAGGATTGGACCCAGCCCGTCTGGTTGCAAAGTCCAGGGTGTATTTTGGGAGCCAAGCTGCCCCCACTTGTCATATAGCAGCAGCCCTTCTCCAGGAGGCTGGGTCAGGGCACACAGTCCGTGCTCCGAGGGGCACCAGCTTCTTGCCGCCCTCTCTGGAGGAATGGGGGCACCTGACTGGAATGAACAGGGGCCACTAGGGATTGCATCCAGGGAGTCTGCAGGTCAGGAAGTCCTAGCACCTTGCATTCTTGACCCTGAAGCCCTCCCGTCAGGTCGTCAGCCTTTGGGTCTGGATGAGTTGGAATGTGGGGTGCAGCTGCATGCCTTACCATCTCTGGGCCTTTGGATAAGGACCCTAACATTTATGGGACTCAGTTTCCCTGGATAGCTGCAAGGATGAAATGACAGGATGCGCACTGAGCCCCGAGCCCCGTACCTGCTCCCAATAAACCCTCTGTAATGCTCTCAGGTACCCTACATGCCAACTCCGCGATCCTGCCTCGCAGTGCTGATGGGGACAGGACGACAGGTGGCCTCTCTAGGTCTCTTTCAGATGAAATTCTTCCCCGAGGCCCAGTAAAGTGGGTGCAGACATGTCTTCCCTACTGTGCTAACCCCCACACTAGGGGGTAATCAAAAGGAAACATAAGCAAAATGTATCAGTTGGCCAGTGGCTCCCACTGCTGGCTTATTCTTGGGAAGGGCCCCGCGTTCCCTGGAAGGGTGACCTCTATTAATATTGATGTGTTCGAAAACTGCATATTGGGATGCAGCATGCTGCTCCTGTCTCTTTAAAGAAACTGCTGTTAAGTTTCAAAGACCCTGGCCGAGCGTGAGGAGTGTCTGGGAGCGCAGTTCCTGGAGGAGGAATATTCCATCAAACGCCCATGATGAATGGGGCCCCGCACATCGGTGAGCGGCCCTGCGCAGAGACTTCACTCGCGGGGATAAAAGGAGATTCATTCCAAACGGAATGCCTGAGCAAACACCGGTCCCTGTGTGCATTTCTGCCACCCTGTCCTTTGCTGCAGCCCTGGCCCCTCCTCCTCCCCCTACCAAAGCCAGTCTGGGCTCCAGGAGGGCCAGCTTCTTGCCAAGAGCCCAATGCAGGCACTAAGGAGCCTCTGTGTACCCAGGACGTGTGGGGTGCTTTGCATACTCTGTCTCATTGCATGCTGGCCATGTGAGTCCAGGTGGGAGTTATTATCAAATTCTGCAGAAAAATGTGAAGCCCAGAGGGCTTGGTATACTTGCCTAGCCCAGTAAGCCAGGAGCCAGGAATTTGACTCTGAAATGGTTTTCTTTGCACTGCCCAGAACGCTGGCACTGAATGAACTCTTAAAGGCAAGCAGTGCCAACCACAGCATTTTATAGTAGGGAAACCGAGGCCCAGAGGTGAGCTGTGATTTGTCCAAGGTCACGCAGCCACTTTGGCAGAGGGGAGTTTTCTAGAAATCGATGGAGAAAAGAGGTTCAGCTCCTGGACTATAGTTGGCATTTACTAGATTTAAATTCATTTGCTTCTTCCTTCTTTTTTTTTTTCCAGCCACAGCCCAGGAAAGGAGAGGGAGTGACAGTGATGAGAACTGCAGATTCGGTGAGGTGGAGTGAGTCCTGGGGAGGAACTGGGTTGTGCTGTCTCCGTTTTGTGCACACAAATTCCTTCAACTCTGACCTCAGGCACAGGCTTGGCTGAGGTGGTGAGGGGGCTGGTCCTGAAGGTCAAAGATGGCATTCTGCACTCAAGGCTGCCAGCAGAGCTTATGCAATTTCCAGAGACCGGGCCCTGGGGAGTCTGGGTGCCCAGGACGACAGCCTGCTCACCAGTCTCACCTGCTTCCCCAGCCATGCCCCACTGTAGCCAGAAGGGGCAGAACTGACGCTTCCACTGCTTTTAATGGTTCCGCATTGCTCACAAGCTAATGAGGGACGCTTCCTTTCCCCTTGCCCCTGCCCTTGCCCTTGCCCTCAGCAGAGTGGCTGCTAGTCCCTGCATGGACACTTGCTCTTCCCTGCCTCTGGCCCTTTTTCATGCTGCTCCCTCAGGCTGGACCACTTTTCCCTTGCTCCCTGCCTAAGGCCTACGTCTCAGGCTCAGTGTAGGGTCCCTCCTCCCTGGCCTTTGGCCTGGGCACCCGCCCCTCTCCTGAGCTCCTGCAGCCCCCGGGCTGGCTTTTCTCTGAGCACTCATCACCTGAGTAGTGATTTCCTATTCCAAGTCTGCTTCCCGGAATGGACTGCATCTACTCACCTCCGTGGCTCCAGGGCCTGGCACAGAGTCGGTTCTCTGTAAACACCAGTGGAACTAAGTGGAGTGCGTGGCTGGCCATCCCCCAACCTGCAGCTGTCCGTGGAATGTCGGCGTGGCCGCATGTGTGCATGCATGTGCACACACGTGTGTGTGTGTGATGTGTGTGTGCATGCTCATGTACTTTGGATGCCAGCTGCTCCTTTGGAAAAAGGCCCAGGAGTCTTGGTTCAGATCTCAGGGTCCCGCAGGTTCCTCCCCTGAGCCCTACTGCAGGAGTCGTCCATGGGGCCTGGCCAGGGCCAGGGCCTGGTCCCCACAGCCTCTGTTCATCACACCTCTGAGCTCCCGTCCATCCCGCTCCTCATCTGCCCAAGGACTGATGTTCTTCCTTGGCCTGGCCAGGGGCCAGATCGATGCCTGTCTTAAGGGCACCAGCCTCCCTTCAGAGCCATCAAACCGCATGTTGTGGAGGTGGCTGTTTAAGAGCACAGCCCCTTTCTTCTTGTTCTCCACTCGGATGTCACTCACGGACCATGGGTGCAGGGCCGGTGTTGTGCTCTGCGTGTGTCTAGTCTCCTGCTCACCATTTGAGACGGGCTATTACGGTCTCCCTTCAGATGAAGACACAGAGGCTCCGGCTGGTGTGGTAACTCTCCTGCGGGGCAGGCCTGGGTCCAGAACAGCATTTACCGGATGCTGGGTCCATGTGCATAAGAGAAACCTAACCCAGCTGGGCTGAAACCCTGCCTGGCAGCCCCTTCCCATGCCCACTGAAAGTCCAGGGTTATCTTGCTGCTGGCTGTATTCAGCAGGCCCACCCCCCAGGCCCCAGGCCCCATTCCTGGGGGTGGGTCTCTCCCTCCCATCCCTCACGCAGCCTCCTGCTCGCTTGATTGCAATTAAGGATGAGAACCACTGAATAGGGCTCGACTGGTGAATTAATAACCTTATCTCGCCCCAGCCAACTCTGTGGCTGCTGCACAGCTGGGCTGGGGGAGGGAGGGGAGGCTTCTTTATCAGGCCACCGGCAGCACTGAGATTTTCCTTCTTGGACAAGAGGACACAGTAATCTTGCGTCCGTAGCTGCTTCCTGT
>PVKM010037857.1:0-14309 GCA_004027735.1 Carollia perspicillata | reverse complement strand
TTTTTTCAACAGGGAAACTGACACTTCGCCTCTGCTTCTAGTTGTTTCTATGGCGACAGTTAAGGATTTACACTTGTTGATATGCTCCTACTGACGCTTCTAAGAATGCAAACACGTTCCTCTATTAAAAGACCAAATCTAGGCAAAGCCATGTTCCTGATTTGCTCATTAGTTTCATTTTTCACTAGGTTTATAAAGTTATTCTTTTTCTTCCGAGTCCCTTGTCACCGACCTGTTCCTTCTCCTACTCACTTTCCCACCGCTGAGTTTTCTGGGAGGGTCAGAGCAGTCCGTGGGGACTGTTCTGTAGGACAGAACATGCTCTTTATCAGCCAGGCAGTGTCCTCAGGACCTCGGTGGTGGAAATTCCAGGACAGGGCTGGAAACTCCTTTGTTTTTTAAACTTCTTTTTGGACTTGGGTATGGAAAGTTGAGTGATCACACTCAGCGGGACATCATCACCTGTTCATTTAAGGCCCTCCATTCCTTTATTCATGCAGCATTTGTTTATTGCGTTCTGTCCCCATCATCCACCCTCACAAACACAATAGCTAGTAATGTGTTCGCTACGTATTGTGAGAAGTTGTGTTGATTCGCCCGTGAGCATAGCATTTGTTTTCACCACCTGGGTTGTGCTATGGGTAGGGTTGTCAGATCCAGGAAATGTTTGGGATATACTCATCCTTCAAGTTATTTTTTTTTTATAATCAAAAATGTAAATTTAATTGGCCCCCCTGTATTTCATCTGGCAAGCCTAGCTCTGGACCTTTTCGGAGCTGACGACACACCTCTTTCTGGCGGCAGCTGCGCAGAACTCCATGGGCACCGACAACCACCGTTTATCCCCTCTCCTCAGAGCGGGCCCTTGGGCGGTCTCTGCTCTCTGGTACCACAAACAGACCTGTGATCAACACCTTCATTACTCACTGCCTCCGCTGTCTCTGCCTCAACTGGTCTTCTGGTCTGGACACGATGTTTCTAGGCCAGTGCTCACTGCTGCCTCAGGTTTCTAGCTTATGCTTAGTTACCATCTGGGTGTCCCCCCCACCCCCGTCTTCTTCTGGCCTTTTTAGAAATGACATCCCACCTTAATTCTGCCTTTTGTGTACTAAACAAACATCGGTCACGTTCTGCTGGGCAGGCGTCATGGTAAAACCCATATTCTTTTCTCTGAGGCCCGGTTTACCCACAAATTGATCACCTAGTCACAGACTTCCTTTCTCTCTAAGCCTCCATAACTATGTGTCTGAAATGAAACTGTGATCATGTGCTTTTATAAGGCTAAATCTTTCACCACAACCTACCACGTCCTTCACAGTTAGGTCCTGCACACGGCTCTGTGCGTTCATACCCACCTCACACTGGGGGTCAGAGGGAGGCTCAATTATAATGATGTCGGGAGTCTATTTGTTTATAACACCTTTTAAATTTTTTTGTTCTGAGTTAGGATAGGAGTTCGTTACTACGATTGACTTCCAGGATGTATAAAGTGCTCACTGTCCACAAGATCTGCCATGTTCCTGGTCAAACGGTTGTTTCGTCTTCCTGTTCTGTTAAGTCACCACATCACCCAGGGCTGGTGGCTTCTCCAGGCTCTAACAAGTTCTCTATGCAAATGCTTTAAAATGTTGAAGTCTGCTCCCCTGAAGTTCACATGTATAATTATTTTCAGCTGTTTACTCCTCATTGGTCACAAAATCTAAGTTCATGTCAACCTTTGCCAAAAGTTTAATTATTTTCTCTTATTAATGCAACTCCTTCTGCCCTGCCTGATGTGGCTCAGTGGATTGAGTTCCCGCCTGCAAACCAAAGGGTTGCCCATTCTATTCCCAGTCAGGGCTCATGCCTGGGGTGCAGGCCAGGGACACGCAAGAGGCAACCACACACTGATATTTGTCTCCCTCTCTTTCTCCCTCCCTTCCCCTGTCTCTGAAAATAAATAAATAAAAATCTTTAAATACAACTCCTTCTCTTTTGTGACTTAGGTTGAGAGTAGTAATCCTATTGGCTTCTTCTACCCATAATACAAATAATAAAATAAAGTCCATAAAAAGAACAAATTCAAAGTAATCCATGATAGAACAAAGAAAGTTTTATTTTTTTTAAATAAAACTCCTTATTTCTGGGCCCTGATTGATGGTTAATCACAGAAAAACCTACTTGGAGGCACCCTTCAGAAAGGCGCTCCCAACTCACTTTTTAGATTCCAACAAAAATTCTATTTCCTCTCTTTTGCCCCAAACTCCTACTTCTGGAGCCAATCCCATGGGTACAAAGTGGTATCTTAATGATGTTATATTTGCATTCGTTCTACCAGTTATGAGTTCAAGCATCTCTTCACTTCCGGGTCAGCCCACCACGTGCCCTTATTTAAACTGAGGGTTCAAGCCTTTGTCCAGGTTTCTATTGGTTTCCCAAGGGAAGCTTTGAAGCAAAACTATAATCTTTACATTTTAAACAAAGCAAACACACTTTACCATAAAAACTTGTAAGTTCACCACAGGAAAGTCAGAGGCCGTGAACAAATAATAAAACTATTTAAAAGCACCCACAATCTACTCACCCACAAACGGCTACTCAAAACACATCTATGTACACTTCATTTTTCCTATCTCCGTCTCTGTCTCCCTTTCTCCAAAATTTGTAAATATTTGTACAAAATCTTGTAACAATTATTTTTAATTGTTTTTTCCCTTAATAGATTTTCAGCATATTTTAAAAATATTTCATTTATTTATTTATTTATTTATTTATTTATTTATGGAGGGAGGGAGGGGAAGGAGGGAGCAGGAGAGGGAGAGAAACACTGATGCAATCAACCTGTTGCCCCTTGCACAGCCACCAGGACCTGGCCCACGGCTCAGGCACATGCCGTGAAAGGGAATCAGGACACTGACCTTCTGGTTTGTGGGACGACGCCCAACCCGCTGAGCCACACTAGTCAGGGCCATCTTCAGCATCTTTTTATGTCAATAAATAAACGCGTGGAAAATACTTTTAATGGCCAAATACCATAATATTAGATTAAAATGAAGTGCCATAACCTGATGTTGCTCTTGTTGGTTACTTAAATGATGTCTAGGACCTTACTATACCTTAAATATCACTTCATTATCTTTATGACTAAGTACTTACATATATTTCATTTTTTCATTAAGATATATTCTCAGAAGTGAAGTTTATAGGTCAAAAGCAAGTATATTTTTAAGGCTTTAATTCATTTTGTCAAATTATTTCTGGAAAGATGGAAACAATTTATATTAAAAATGACAGTGTATTAAGTTCCTGCTTCTTTCCAAATTGGTGCAAAACATGCTAACTTATTATTATATATATATATTTTTTTTGTTCCCATTTTTTGTTTATTATGAATAACCCTGCTATGAATATTCATGCTATTTTCCTTTTTCTTTCTTGGGCTACTTTCTTTTTTTTTTTTTAACTTTTTTTAAAATTGATTATACCATTACAGTTCTCCCATTTTTTAAATTAAATTATTTTCTTCAACTATAGTTTACATTCAATATTATTTTATATTGGTTTCAGATGTACAGCATAATGATTAGACAATCATATCCCCTAGTTAGCTTACTATTTTAATTTGCAATTTCTTGATTGCTAAGGAGGTAGTACCATCTTCCATTTGGTTTCTGGCTCTTTGTGCTTCTTTATATTCTTTCTCCGTTGTTTTTATATTTATTCACTCACCCAACAGCTTCCTGTTCTGCCTTTTGCTCATTTTTCTCTCAGGGTATTCAAATGTTCTTACTGATTTTTAAGTACATAGTTAAAGCTAACAGATAAGCCAAAGGAAAAACCAGTTTATATCCTAGAAATATAGAATACGGCATTATGACTGTATTGGGGATGATTTTAAATGCAAACCTGTGCTTTTAGCAGGTCAGCGAATCTATTAAAATTTTGAAGAGAGAAGCAAATTACTGAACTTAAAGAAATTAAATTCCTTAATTCTTCATAGCTATTTGTTTTAAAAGAAAATCATGCAACTTCGTTTTAAAGTTTTTAATAAGCATTTTTAAGAAAAGTTTTTAGGTCAGTCATAAACTTAAAAAACAAATATTATGTCTAGAAATGAGGACAAACCAAAATGGTTTGGTCAAACACTTATCCTAAATCTCATAAGTTGCTGCATTATAAGGTTTTATTTTTTCATTGTTTCTGCAACTGAAATTTAATCACCTTAAAAAATGCATTAATTAGTTGGATACACAGATGGCCAATAGACATATGAAAAGATGTTTAAATGTCACTAATCACCTTACACCTGTCAGAAAGGCTATCATCAATAAATCAACACAGAACAAGGGCTGATAAGGATGTGGAGAAAAGGGAACCCTCGTGCACTGTTGGTGGGAGTGCAGATTGGTGCAGCCACTGTGGAAAGCAGTGTGGAGCTTCCCCCCCAAATTAAAAGAGTAACTGCCTGATAACCCAGCAATTCCACTTCTGGGGATATATCCAAAGAAATCTGCAACACTAATTTGAAAGAATGCACTCTTATGTTCATTGCAACGTTATTTACAATAGCCAAAATTTGGAAGCAGCCAAGTGCCCATCAGTAGATGAGAAGATAAAAAAGCTGTGGTACATTTATACAATGGAATGCTACTCAGCTATTAAAAAGAAGAAGGAGGAAATCTTACCTTTTGTGACAGCATGAATGGACCTGGAGAATATTAGGCTAAGTGAAATAAGCCAGTCAGAGAAAGACAAGTGTCATACGATTTCACTTATATATGGAATCTAATGAACAAAATAAACTAACAAACAAAATAGAAACAGACTTATAGATACAGAGAACTGACTGACAGCTGTAAGAGGGGAGGGGGGTTGGGGGGACAAGGTGGAAAAGGTGAGGGGATTAACCAAAGGGAAAAAACTCATAGACACAAACAGTATGGTGATTACCAGAGGGAAAGGGGGCTGAAGGAGGTAGAAGAGGGTAAATCAGGGATAAATGGTAAGAGAAGGAGATTTTACTTGGGGTGGTGAGCACACAAGAAAATATACAGATGCTGTGTTATAGAATTGTACATCTGGAGACTTCTGGTCAAGATGGAGGTGTAGGTAATCATGGCTTGCCTCCTTGCACAGCCAGAGGAAAATTACAGCTAAATTACACAACAAATATTACTCATAACTGTCAGAACGTCAAGCGGTATGGAAATCCAACAACTAAGGAATTAAAGAAACCACACTCATCTAGCAGAAATGAAGGATACACTAATTGACATAAAAACAATTTACAGGGAATCACCAGCAGAGTGAAGGAAGCCAAGAATCAAATCAATGATTTGGAACATAAGGAAGAAAAAGACATCCGGTCAGGACTGCAAGAAGAAAAAAGAATCCAAAATAGCAAGGATGGTGTAAGGAGCCTCTGGAACTACCTCAAACGTACCAACATCCACATTGTGGGGGCAAACGTTTAAATCGCACTCTATAACACTCATTGCTTTGGGTGAGGGCATTGTCACCTCTTGACATTGTGATGCAAATATTCTTGGGGGTAATAACAACTGCTGCAAACTGAGAGCTCACTGAATGTCAAGGCTGTGTCGAGCTTACCAACCTAACCCTCACCCCCACTCTCTGAGGTACAGATTAGCATCCTCCTGCAGAGAAGTTGCTGCTTGTAGAAAATCACGTGGCTGGTAATAGACCAACCGGTGATTTGAATCCAGGTCTGTTTGGTACCAAAGGCCAAACTTTTAACCACGGTCTATATTTATCTTGCAAATCAAACAATAAATTGTTACCAGATATTAATACCCTGCAAAGAAAAATCACAGCACGTCCTACGTGGCAACTGGCTGGGACAGAAGTGCTGAGGAAAGTTCAATGGGCCAGAGAGACGAGCCGTTTTTGGACAATTGCCAGTTCCTTGACAGAGAAGGGCTAGCTCGGGGTGCCGCACTGGAGAGAAGTAAAGAAAGCGTCTCCATATCTCGCAGGCACCATGGAGACTGAAAGGAAGTCCAGAAGCCAGCCCCTGGGGAAAAACAAGGTGGGTGGGGGTGAGGAAACACTTGACGGTGTTTCAGCAAAGGGCTGCTGAGCCCGGGTGACGGTACCAGATGCTTTCATGTCTGTTCCTGGCAAGTTACATTCTACACAGGAATTATGGGATTGGATTCTACTTTAACTGTTATGGGCAGCATGATGGTAAATCATTCTGTTATCTTTTTTCTCTTTTGCATATGATCAGTGGTGTATGTGTAAGTGCAATTCTGGAATGCTGTCAAAGGCATTTTTTAATTCTTTCACCTTAATTAAGTTTCACATGCTTGGTAAATTACAACTACCCCTTCTAATTATTTTTTTATATATTGTGGGAGATTAAAAGGCGTGGTATAATTAATATAAAAATTGCTTCTCTTCTGAAAGGTGTGGATTTTGCCTGGACTAGTGAAATAATGCATCTGGAATGCTGCAAACAGCTCAGGGCAGTACCGCGAATTCAGTGTGCATAGTCTGCAGTCTAAGAAGATTCCTTTTAAAGTCAAGCACTCAGGGTACTTTATATATTTAAGAACAGGATATACAAGGAATCCATGTACAGGTCAGTGCAGGAAGAAAGGACGCTGGCGGTAGGGACACATAGCCCTGAACCTAATTTCCCCCCTGCTCACACTAGGCCCTATGACCTTCAGTGAGTTATGGAACCTCTCTGAACTTGTACTTCCTCATCTACAAAAGAAGGACGATATCTTAGACCACAGACCCGGCTATACCCCGGTGGGTGATGTGAACACGGGCCCCTACGTTGCTCACCCCACCTCACCTCACACATCTTCTTCCCTCCATCTGTAAAGCTCAAAGAGGGTCAGCTCAAATTCAGGGGACAGTCGAGGGTCATTCCAGGAGCATTCGCTCTGACTTGAAACATGTAGAATACATAAACTTTAGTCCAACTAGGTTCTGAGACTTTTTTTCTGTTTTTCAAAATCAGAATAACAGCTCCTCAAAACCTGAAAGACTCACAAGAACTCTAAGAAGTCATTTCCTTGTTAATGTTTCTCTCCCAAGTCCAAGGTAAAGTGTGTTTCCTGCAGTGTGCTGACACCTGAGCTGAGTTGTGGAGGCTTTAAATATATTTCCATCACTTTGTCTTGGCTTCTGAGCGAACACAGGAACAGCACTGGTTTTTAGGAGACCAGCGTGAGCTAAATACATTTCACACACATTACCTTGGACAATTCTAATCAGTAGCTTGTTCCTGCTTTGTGGAATAGGAAACTGGCAAACGTGTCAAGTACCTTCCCTTCCTAATAGTCACTTAGTCTTAAGGCGCCAAGCTGGGAATGGAACCGAAGAAGTTCTGTCTACACATGAAGCCAGAGCCTTTTGGTTTCGGTGATATATACAACCTTACAAATGAGCGCTTTTCCATACATAATCCGGAACAAGGATGGCTGAAATTATGAAGATATAATTCGTGACTCACAGAATGTGTCTGGAAAAAGAGTATCTCTTTGATATTAAAACAGGAATTAATATTAGTGATACTATTTACTATCCATGTTTATTGTCATATCCTCACAGATATCCTTTAAGATGGAACCTTTCTTGGAATTTTCTCTTTTGGCTAAACTTACCGGTAATATTTCATTTGGGTTTGATTCACCTTTCTGTTTCTAGAGAAGAAATTATGTGGGCCAATGTTATTGCTTTCAGCTGCGTTAACCATAATTGTAGAGTAAGAAAAGCATTTCACATTGTAATCCAGTACTGGATTCCATTTATGTTAGCATTTTATTCCATTTGATTTCATTGTTTTTCTAAGAATGTTGATCTTGACCTGTGAACTTGACTTCAGAATGACAAAAGGTCATATCCTATGTACAGACACATGAGCCCACATGCTTTTGTAGATATATATGAACCATGGCTTCTAGCTATTGATTTAAATCAATTTGGATGGGCTTAAAATTAAGCTCTTTTCATTTGTCTATGTTATTCATGAGGTTTAATTTAACTTCATTTTAACTATTTTTTTCTCTTTAAAAAATCATGCCTAAAGCAGCAAGAAATAAAGGGACAGTTACCTACAAAGGAGTTCCCATCAGACTGTCGGCTGATTTCTCAAAAGAGACCTTACAGGCAAGAAGGGGCTGGAAAGAAATATTCCACGTCATGAAAGGCAAGGACCTACATCCAAGATTGCTCTATCCAGCAAAGCTTTCATTTAGAATGGAAGGGCAGATAAAATGCTTCTCAGATAAGATCAAGTTCAAGGAGTTCATCATCACCAAGCCCTAACTATATGAAATGTTAAAGGGACTTACCTAAGAAAAAGAAGATAAAAAATATGAACTATAAAAGGACAGCCAACACACAATTATTAACATACACACCTAAAACAAAAGCAGACTAAGTGGTCACCTAAAACAGGAGCAGACCCACAGAAATGGAGATCCCATAGAAGGTTAGCAACAGGGGAGTGGGAGGAGAGGGTGGGGAGAAGGTACAGAGAATAAGTAGCATAGACAGTGGGGAGAAAATAGACAGGGAGAGGGCAAGAGTAGTGTGGGAAATGTAGAAGCTAAAGAACTTATGATACATGGACATGAACTAAAGGGGGTGTGCAGGGTGGAGGGGAATGAAGGGAGGGAAATGGGACAACTGTAATGGCATAATCAATCAAATATATTTTTTAAAAAAGAAAAAAATCATGCCTGGTACTTTCTGACAGTTCGCTGAATGAATGAAGGTACAGACAGTGCTTCGGTAAATAACTTTCTCTGTTATGCCACCTGAACTAGTCGTGTTTTATTTCCGTTTTCCATTCTTCACCTCGTTACTTCATACACTAAAACTCTGAGGGGCAGGTGGGGGGACAAGGAGTTACAAACACGTAGGAACAGAGTCACCGCCCAAAGGAGCTGGCCAGCGTCATCATCTCAGACCCACACGCAGGGCCCCCTCCCCTGGCACAATGGTCCCCAACTTCCCCCCACCCCAAATGATATTTCTAGGAAGGGCGACAACTCCCCAGTTAAACCAAGATTAATTTATAAAAGAAAATTGAATTCTTTCTCCAATGACGGCACTTCATTATTAGTAAGTCTCAAGAACTACCACTCTCTAAGACATTCCATAGTTTCTCCAAGACGGATTCTGGTATCTAGCAGCCCTCCAGCCCTCCATGTCAGAAATAATTTTTAAACACACGTAATTGTAGTTCTGAGTGCAGACTGAACAGATTTAAACAGAATAAACGGCTGTCAGAGAATCGGTGTGCAGGAGAGACAGACACATTACAAGCACTACAAATCCTCACATAGATTGTCTGTCACTAAATTTGAACCACAGACACAATCCCTTCAGCTACTCAGGTTCCATTCAGATTAACCTCCAATTTCAACCCACCCCCTTTGCCCCCCGCCACTCAGTCACACACACAGACCTGGTGACAGACAGAGAAGGTAAGTGTGCCCTGTGCGCGATGGGGCTGGGGTATGGGCGGGGACGGCGCACTGGCTTTTTTTTAGATGCATGATGTTTTGTTTGTTACACGAGTGATTTTTGCAATAATTGTTATTTGAATGACCAATGCCGCTATTCCTGTTTACTTTTCATCCATTAGTAGAGGATATAGATATTATTTCAAAACTGAAATTCTAATTCTCTTAGATATATTTCTTCAAGAAGAAGCTTTGTCCTTCAAAGGAGGAAGCAGTTGCTGCCTTCACCATTTCCCTTTGTAATGCCGACTGACCACAGCCTCTGGGGGCTGCGGGGGTGAGTCCCACCGAACCGACCTCAGAGAGGCTACAGAACCTGGCCGAGCCGGCGTCCTTCTCCGTCCGCGAGGCGGAGATAGTACCAGCCCCTGCCTCCCAGGATCGCTGAACAACAGCGAGACGCTCATCCACTTAGCACTCAGAGCTTTCAGTCCCGGTCTTTTCAAGAGCAGAGGACCTAGTGGTGGCTCCACCTTCCTGGAGCCTATTCAAAGAACCTTTTCAGATTAGCTTCATCTTCTTTTGGCTTCTACCACTCAAAGAGCTTAATTTAATTTTGCAAAAACTTTCTCTTGGCACGTTTCAGGCTTTGTAAACAAAAGAGAAAAACTGGGGTCTGCCCATTTTAACACTGGGGGGGTACTGCGAAGACAAGAATTTGTCTCTGTTGAAAGGCTCGCTGAGAGAGAGGCTTCTAGCGCATGCTGGAGGAGGCTGCGAACACCCACTGTGCCGTTCCGTTCAGTAAATAGCTGAGTCTCGGGCAACTACCAGGCTGTTATCGCCAGGTGCTTTTTGTGCTGAATAAACTTTGAAGCCAACCAAGTAATCCTAAAAAATGTGAAACCATGAAACCATCGGGTCATCTGTTGTTTCATTACACGCATCTCAAAGAAAGAAAATGATTAGGCCCCAAGCAAAACCCCCAAAATGAAATAAAAGTATACATTATGTGTTTGACATGAAAGCATGATCTTATGTAGCAAAAGATAAAGGCAAAGTCCACTAATTGGGGAAGAAACAATGTGGTGCCCAGTAAACATGAAAAAAAGGGAGTTAACAGGAATAAAAAAAATTACGGTATGAAATATAGTGGATCTATGACGTCGTCTCAGGGGTGTGTGTGTGTGTGTGTGTGCGTGTGTGTGTGTGAATCTTGAAAGCTCATAATCTAAACCAGTGTCTCTTCTCATTAAAACAGATTCTCAGGGGTCTTTCGCCATTCTCTCTGTAACATGCCTTCTTTTTAACTATTCAAGGCTTTAAAATAGTCTTTTTAACTATTTAAGGCATAAAGGAAACTCTTTACCAGAAAAATTTTATTAAACAATAATGCCCTGGAACCTGATAAACACAAGTCTCAGGAGCAGTGAGGAAAAATGGTAATGGACCGCAATCATTCTAATATTTAACCTCCAAATCTAGCTACTTTTTTGGGGGGTGGATAATTCACTTTTAAACTATTTCCTATTGTTTGCCTCAGGGAAATAATAATAATTTCTAGTTACATTAAAAAAATAATTTCCCCTGGTTTATTAGTATATGTACATTTTTATGCTAGCAATTAAGTCTTAAAAGTTGTTTAAAACGTTTCCCAAGAGGGCTATAGGACAATAAAATAATACTTTAAATATAATAAATTAAAGTACCAAATCCACATTTAGCTCCCTGGCATCTAGAACAACATGACCAAAGTTGATTCTTGCAGAATGGAAAAGGAGAGAGCGTGACCCCACCTGAGTTTCCAGCCGGGTAGGCGCCTGCCCGCCTGCTCACCACAGTGTTACCTACACACACAAAACCACACGTGGTGGTCACCAACCAGTCCGCACTGGCTAAGCAGCTACGCTGTGCCAGGCTCCCTACCAGGGGCTGGGTACACGAAGGTTAAAAAAAAAAGTCCTCTCTCTCGTTAAGAAGCTCAGCATCTAGGGTGATGGGCAAAACGTAAACTGATAAACCACGTGAAACACGGCAAAAGGCTATTATCTAGATATAAGTCAAAACCCAAGCAGGAAGCAGCCGACTCTGCCTGGAAACATCAGGAAGATCTCACCCAGGTGGGGACGGGGAAACGAGTTCTTACGTGGTAAAGTATCTGCCCAGCAAAGAAGGGAGGGAGGGCGATTCTAGGCGAGGAGAGCCTCAGAGAAGGAGCAAAGGAAGGGTTGGAAGTAACTAGAAAATCTAGTGAAGGGCAAAAATAGACCAGTAGATTTGGCATTAATGAAAAAATAAGTTACAGTGGCTTGAGACACCAGTAGTAGTTTAGGGTGTGGTTAGGGAGAGGGCTCCTCTCTTAGGAAACAGAGTGGAAGGGAAGAGGAAGAGCCAGCAACAGCTTGAAAGGGAGTCTGCAAAGATCAGGACCTGGACATACCGGAAGTTTGTGAACTTGGTGCTGCCCTAGACCCTTCCCTCTGTTGGGAGCAGTCTAGAAAAATACTTTTAGGATGCCCAGATCACCCCAGGAGGAAGTCATTCTCCCCAAAGCTGTTGTCCCCAACAAAATGAGTTTCTGGGACTCACACAGAAACATGCATATAATAATTGAAAGCTATTATAGCTCAAATATTATTAAATGTGAATATATTTTGCCTGAACTAAGATTCAAGTTAAAAGAATACTTGCATTTTAAGTTTTAAAATATATAACCTTAATAGCCTGCCATACTTGCATCACATAAATGTTTTCTAACCAAAGCTGAAGGAAAAGGAATTTTCAGTACTTGTGGCCACAGCACTGTCCCTGTAGTACAGAGGGGGCTCTCATGCTAACATTTAGAGCCAAGGACAGGCAGCAAGACCCTGGGGCCTCATGGCTGCATAGCACCTGCCGGGTTCAGAGGTAGTTGCTGTTTGAAATTGGGGGCTCTTGTGGAGTTTTGTCTTGTTTTGTTTTTAATCAAATTTACTTTTCCTATCTACTTGGAAATGTGGAAACAGTCTAGAAAAACATCAAAATTCTATCTATTTGAATTATTTGTAAAGCAAGGTAGAGGACACCCAACTGCAGCGGGGAGAGCAGATCGGTACAACCCTGGGGGATGAGAGCCCTCCGGAGAACAGCACTGAAGGCCAGTGGGAAACCCCAGTGGAGAGAGCGGTGAGCTGCCGGGAACTCTTCTCTCCTAGGCCTGCTCAGGCCGTAAATTCACGCTGATTGCCAGGCTACCTGACCTTCTGAAGGGCGGCAGCTGCCTCCCCATCGCCTCCCCAGTGTCTCCCCTCCCAGGCGTGGCTATGAAAACTGCCAGAAAACACACTGGTGGGGCGCAGCCACAGCCAGCCTCCTCTGGGAAAAACGCCTTAGTTCATTTTAATCACAATTTGTATTCAATGATGGAGCATGACCCCAGACTGGAGATAGCTCTAGCCCTGGACAGAGCAGCCAAGCTGAATAACTCACAGGGGTCAGCGAACTTCAGTGTTTGGGAGTTTTCTGGCAGGCTTCGCTTTGAACCCTCGGAGAAAACTATTTAGAACTAAACTTGAAGAAATGTTTTTATTTAGTTAGAACTTACATTAAGGAAAAGCTTTACCTTAATCTAAAACTGTTATCAACAGAGCACAATTTAAAAACCAGCTCTTAAGAAATAGATCTGTAAGAGGGCACAGATGAAAATCCTATAATCACACATTAATACCCAAAGGTGCACTATAATTGCTTGCCAATTACCGAAAACTACAGGATTAATATTAACAATGTAACCAATACATTCTGATGTATTATAATCCCCTACAAGGAAAGATGAGTGTGAACCAAAATTAAAGACAGAGATGGAATAAAGAACAAATGGTTGATTTCACAATTAACTACAAAATTATGTCAGTAATGGCTACATCGAATGTGACTGTCAAGCAATGATGCCGATTTGTATGTGCTGATGGAGTCAGTCTGATTACGTGACAATGGAGAGCACCCATTCTAAAAATGCGGATTCCGGGGTGTCCATTCTTTTAGAACATCTGCATTGTAAAGTAGTCAAGTCATTTGTAATTATGTTCGGGAGAGCGAAAGTCCCTGTGAACGTGCCTCAGTTTATCTGTTGTGGCTTCTGGCTCTCCTTCTATAAAGTTAATATTAGTTGTTGAACGTCTAATTTTCCTTCCCTGCTTGAAAGGGAACAAACGGAAAAATGCACCTTCCCCAGAAAGCGGTTTTGGAATTGTCCACTGTTTGAGTAGACTTCGTAGGCAGCACAATTCATTTTGTGACTTGCTTCATTTCAAGTATTTTTTAAGTGGCTCACACGATGGTGCTAAATCGGATGACTTTACTCTGCAAGTGAGTCCCAGGGAAAAGCTACCCTGTTCTATGTGTGACAACACGGAATTCCTCCGGGACCTGGCTGACCTCAGCACCCAGCCGGGCCCCACTCCTTGTCCCCATCACTCCTCCTGACTCCCCTGCCCAGTCACAAAATTGTGACTTTCTTCTGTGATCCTTTCCGTCTCCTTGATCCCCACAGCTAGGCATCATGGAGAGTCTAACTCTCCTAGAATTTGTCTCTAGCTCCTGGAGTACCTTTGTATCTCCTCAGTGATTCTCAAAGTGCCTGAAATCAAGTACGGCAACTCGTTAAAGAGGAATGTCCCTTCACTAAAATATTCTACTTGCCTCCTACATCTGCATGTTCCCCACTGCCTGTCCTTATCGGACGGAGTCTTGGGAAGACTGATGTTTGAATGGAACACACCCACTTGGATGAATGACTCTCTACCTATTCCTGGATCTCTAAAACCCACTCTGTGCAACAATAGAAAGACATGGATTAGCCAAAAACACGGCATGCACGTTATACTTCAATATAAAAGGGTA
>PVKM010037856.1:0-14349 GCA_004027735.1 Carollia perspicillata | reverse complement strand
AGAGGGCGAATGAGGCAGGCCAGTCACTTCAAGGAGAACAACGGACAGTGTTTACTGCCAATGATAAAATTTAAGTCTCAAGAAAAATCAGAATTTTGAAGACCTCGTAACTACCACCGTGAGTCTGAGAGCTTCCCAATATTTACAGACTTTGGTGATAATAGAAATGAATGTAGTTTTAGATATTATGCCATGAAATGCATAAAGATTTGGAGGACCTGTGTAACTCAGTAAACCAGCATCTCCCGAATGACTCATGGTGTGTTCTGAGAAACGTTTACTGGAACAGGGATGGTTTCTGGCTCCTCGTTACAAGTAAAACTGTAGGGAACGACAACTTGCTGAGTGCTGCTGTAGGTCAAAAAGCACATCCATGGTCGTCTAAAAAAGCCGCGAAACACCCTTCCCTCTCTCCACCGCACACCGCGAGGCCGGCTTGCTTCTTCCACTTCGACCGGCACGAGGCCGTGCCCCCGACTGGCCACGGGCGCGGGCAGGAGACGGGCGCTGTCCTCTGCTGAGCCGCACGTTGGGAGACGTGCAAGAATGTCACCGGGGTCACTGTTCCCCCTTCACGTCTGCTCTGAGGAAGTTGTCCTCTGTGAAGACGTGCTGCCACGTCAGCGTGACAGACCTGCGGCCACTTTCTCCCCAGGACTCGTCTCCAGGGCTCTCGGAGGGAGAGGCCGGGGGAGGGGGACGGACGCACCAGGAGCGCCAACCGCCGCCCACGGGCGCAGCCCGGGAGGAACCCGCGGCCCAGGTACGTGCCCTGACTGGGAATCGGGCCTGCAACCTTTCGGCTACGAAACAACGTTCCAACCAACCGCGTCACACCGGCCAGGGTTGTATGACTATTTTAAAATAAATGAAATGGTTTTAAAATTTCTCAGTTTTAATTTCTAATGCAGTCCACATTGAGGGAAAGCTCTTTTCTGGGTCTGATGGCTTTTAAGAACATAAAGGGGCCTTCAGACCAGACGCCCTGAAAAAACCACCGATTTATTCCGGAACGCAGCACCAGAACAGACAATGATGCGGACGAGCAGGGGCAGGGCGTGCCTCTGAGGTCGGGGGCTCTGGTGTAGCTGCAGGAACCGGGAGTTGCCTTCCTGAGGCTCCTCCTTTCTCCCCAGCCCTGGCCGCCCTGCCCCCGCCTCCCCTGCCTGGCAGGGACCCTGGGGAGGGAGGCAGTTCTGGGAAGCTGGGTGGAGGAGACCTGCGGCTAACGGCCAGGCTACCAGACGTGACCGCCAAGGATCCTGCACCCAGAACACAACCTAAAAAGTCAGCTTGCACGCCACAGCCAGCCAGTCTCCGGTTCCTGTGCATTCCCCCTGCAGCAGGGAGCCCACACGCCCGAGAGGGGCAGTGACACCTGCTCCTTTCAACTGCTGGGAGAAACGCAGAGGACATTTGCTTCATCATTCTTTCAAGAAAAAGTGGCTTCTTCCACAATCCAGAGCCAAAGGGTCCCTCCAGAGCAGCCGTCCTCACTCACCTTGCTGGGACAGTAGCGGTGTGCTTGGCAGTGCGGGGTCGTAGGTGGGAGGGCCTGGGGGCGGGATGGCAGGCACGGCGAAGCTCTTCAGTGGGTGGGAAGGGCGGACGTGGGCGGTGGGAAGACTCTGGCCTGAGTCTTCCTCTTGGGAGCTGGCCAAGTAAGAGGAGCTGGTAGCACCTTCAGGGTCCTGGTGGTCAGTGCAGCACGTCTGGGACGAGGAGGCCGGCATGGTGTCAGTGCTGGGGGTGTTTCGAACGGACTCTGCAGCAGGGAAGTCTGGACGTTAGGGTTCTGCAAACCATTAAACACGGGCGCACCCCAGGGTCCTGGCTGTTTCTAAGGGCCCCTCAAAGCAGCTGAGTGAGGACCCTGGGCTCACACCACTGCCAAGGCTCAGTAAGACCGGACTAATCTAAAAACAGTTTCAAACAGTCGTGTCGACCAGCTGCTGGGACCTTTTTCACCTATTACACAGGTAAGTGGTCACAATTTTACAGATGTGAGGTTCTCCTCAGTACCTACTACAGAGCACATACAAAGGTTCGTGAGACAACTGTCCACTAAGATGTAAATAATTACAAAAGAACATTTCAAATTTCACTCACTGATGAACAGTCATAGGACTGGCCTTTCATAGATGACATGTTTGGTCACCAAGCCTGGCTGGGTCCCTGACAAGTAGCCGCGTGGCCAGGTGGCTACTACAGGACAGTCAACGCCAAGGCCCTGCCTGCCGTCGGCGGACCGTGCACAGCCCTGCCAGAGCAACGGCCCTGCAGCTCCAGTGAGACCCGGGCACCCAGCTAGTCGAGAGGTCCGTGAATAGCTTTAAAACTGTGTCACGTGGACAGTGTTGGGGCCAGAGAAAGAAATGGGGTGGGTCAGGTCAGCCTAGAGAAGGGGGGGTTTCAGGAAGAACATGGTGGCAATCTCAAACTAGCTGAGAAAGGGTCTGCGTTGTTCTGAAAGGCAGCACGACGGGGCAGGAAAAGCCCTGGCTCTGGATCAGATGGACCTGAACTCGAACCTCGGCACACTAGCTGGGTGAACTTGGCCGTCACTGAGTCGCTGAGTCTCCGTTTCTTTACCTCTAGAACAGGGAGAGCGACATAGATTCACTAGGGATTAACTGAGAAGACTTATGAAAAGTGCTGAACACGAGGCTGGAGGAAGGTTCTTTCCTTTGTAAATTATCGAGTGTTTTCCATGTGCCGGTTCATTCGACCCTCAGAACAACCGAGAAGGCACTGGGAGGCTGAACCTCGCCCCGGGACGGAGTGAGAAGAGGTGACGCGGGGATCTGAACTGCAGGCTGGACTCCCGAGCCCAGG
Organism: Carollia perspicillata; assembly: GCA_004027735.1. Classification (NCBI taxonomy): domain Eukaryota; kingdom Metazoa; phylum Chordata; class Mammalia; order Chiroptera; family Phyllostomidae; genus Carollia; species Carollia perspicillata. Next base: position 11,514 of record PVKM010037856.1, on the reverse strand, counting down.
CTCCGAGCCACCACACATTAGTCCGCCCTTCCATGCACCATGCCACTGCCCTGCGTCTGCAGCAGCAGCAGCAGCCAGGGCCCAGGGAAACACATGAGGAGAGTAAGGGGAGCTGGCGCGGACCACCCTTGGTACCCGAGGACAGGCCTGGAGCGCTGCAGCTCAGGACGAGAGGCTGCGCCGGGCGGACTGAAGGAGGGCCTGCCCTGACGCCTAGAGTCCTCGCCCTTAGAAAGGGGAGTGACCCTGTTAAGTAGCGATGCACGAACAGCCTGCAGAAGTCCAGCCTACGTCCCTGCTGTTGTAGCGGAGGCGGCAATGAATCTGTTCTCTTGGGTTCTCAGGAGACAGGCCTTGTAAGTCATGAGTGCTACCCCTTGGCTTAAAGGTCTCGGGCCCCAGGGATGAGGGACTCGCCACCCTCCTCAAGTGCTGAAAGCCCGGCCGTGACAGTCCTAGCAGGCCGAGGACAGTTCTCGTTCTCTGAAAGGGTGGCTGGGGATTTCACTTCTGCAGCCTGCGCAGGCCAGCCCCCACCACAGCTGGGAGCTGCTGGTCTGGTCCGCATGACCAGGGCCCAGGCTGGGAGGAAGCTGGTGAGGGTGGGGAGCAGGGACGAGGAGGCAGGGAGCAGGCTTCGGCCTGGGCCCTGTCGGCCTCTACTCTGGGCACGCAGGCCTCCCCTGGCTGCCCGAGCTGCCTTAACTTAGTAAGCTTCTGAAAGCCCAAGAGAGGGTGGGAAATGTGAAAAGGTGGCAGGGCTGCCTGCGTGAGTCAGGGCTGTTTCCGACCGCACAGATGCAGAGGGCGGCAGGCACACGCGTTCTCTGCGGGGAGAGCACCTGGCACGGGGCAGCGCCACCGGCCCGCGGGGAGAGCCAGGCTGTCGCAGAAGCTCCCGTTGGTGCGGGGCCCACCCCCCGACTCCCAGTCGTCTAAGACACACGACAGCCGACAGCCAGGACCAGCGGGAAGTGTGTTTCCTCCCTCCGCGGGCGGTCTGCTGCAGGGAGAGCCTGCAGAGCAAGGCCTGCCCGCCGAGCCCCAGGGACACGTGCAAGTCTGACGGGAGAGACTCGGGCCACTTCCAGAGACCTGCACTCTTTCTTCACGGACTCTATCCCTGGTTTTATCTTTTCTTACCCCCTCCGTTCACTGAAAAAAACAAACCCCCTGGGAATGCAAATCGTCACTCCCCTTCCCCTCCCAACCCAAGTGCACACAGCAGGGTGCTTCCACCAGTGCTGGACCACGAGGAGGATGGGGCGTGGCAGGAGCCACCAGCTTCTGGCCCACCCTCCCCATCCTCATCTGCGACGACGGCAGGGGGCTGATCTGCCCGGGAAGAGCCCACCGTACACTTAGGCCCACGTCCCTGTGAGGGACAGTCCTCTGCCTCAGGACACAAGGCTGCTTCCCAAGAGCACATCTGAGGGTGGCTTTCTGGTCCCTGCTTACCCAGGCTGTGCCTGTGAGGCAGACCCTGGTTCTCTGTGCATACAGCCACGAGTGCACCGTCTTACCCTAAAGGCGGGACCCAAAACTTGGACGCAGGTTCAAGCAGCATTCTCCAAACCAAGAAAAGGTCTGGGAAGAGACAACCTGGGGAGTGACCGGGCATCCCTTAATAAAGCCGTCACCTCCGGGTGCTGGGTGTTAGTGCACCCAACATCTCCGTCTGGGTGTGTCTGCCACTGAAGAGCCGCACAGGGGAGGGGATGCTGCCGGCAGGCCGGAGCCCTGACGTGGAGTTCGGAGGTCCTCTAAAATGGGACCCCCTCGAGAGCCTCTTGTTTCCCAGAACCACCCACACTTCATTCTACCAGTAGCACCCTAACTCTTTTTTTTTTACCATTTGAAACCTGTCTTAAGAGTACGCTACATATACAAGACACTAGATTTGCACCTTAAAGCTGAGGGTGAAAATTAATTTTCAACTAATGAGGAACAATCTATCCGTTTCATTTACTACCCCCTCACTTTTACTATTTCCTCCAGAAAGTTGTGTTGAGAATGCCGTTTCTTAGGGTTTCCAAACTGGGACCTGTTTGCCAGGCTGTGGGTGCCTTCGAATACACTGCAGACTGCGAGGCTAATTTCCCACCTGTGCAGCCCGTCCTCAGGTCGGTCACCCCCAGGCAGCCCGAGGTCCACGCTCTGCGCCAGCTGCCGGCCTCGCACCCCAGCGCAGGACGGAAGACCCGGGAGAGCCCGCCCGCCCGCGGCCCTCCCGACCGACATTAGAGTGGCCGAGAGGCAGAATCGACTTCCAGTTTCTGAAAACTGCCCTGAATGAGTCTCCTTTCCAACTGGAGTGCTCAAAAAAATCAATTAGTTGAAAATATAACTGAATTAAGATACAGATTGACGGAACAAGACACGGTTATATAATTAGTTACTGTGTTTTAACTAAGACAACTTGCACTGAGCCCTTGAAACTGGAAGAAAAACAGGGTAAACTTTACAGAAACACACGAGTCGGGAACAGAAACGTTATGGTAAATACACGACACTCGGAACAACTCCACATCCTCCTCCGCAGGGCAGGTCCTTCCCCATTTCAGCTGCCAACTCTGTTTTGGAATGCCTTCTCCCTGGGCTCGGCCCTCGTCTCTCACCTGTGGAACCGGCCCTGTCTGAAAGGGACATGGATGTGCCCATGGGCCATGGGCTGCCCGGGTGGTGGAGATGGCTGCGAGCTGGAGAAGCGAGGCTGCTGGAGTGGAAATGATGGTGAGGGTTATCGAGGGAATGGATGGGATGGGCACTAATCACAGCTGCGAATGAACACAAGACAGAGAAATGCTTAACATGCTTGCACGGACACACACAAGTCACAGTTCAAGAGCAAAGCCCTCCCCGCTCCCTGGTGCCGCCGTTCCCTGGGTTTTCCGGGGGCCGCTGGCCGGATTTGGACAATCTGCCACAGATTTTACATTTGTTTTAAAAAAACATCAACAGACTCCCGTGCACGTGCCTGCCTAGCTACACGCAGACGAAGAAGTCTGAGGGACACACACTGACGTGTTAATGGCGATCTGGTGGGGAAGACTGACCAGGACTAACACATTTTTTTTTATTTTGGTCTGTATTTCTGCAATAAACATGGATTACGTGAGTTTTAAAAGTCTATTCAAGTACGTCACATAATATAAATCCGTGAGAAACAAAGATTTCGGTTTCTATCATCTTTCTCCTGCTACAGGGATGTTAAACCCCTTCTGTTTCACATACATTCCTGGTTCATTCTGTCTTTCCGGACTTGTCAGAGAAGCATACGACAGGTCAGTGGGCTGAATGAATGAGCGTCTGTTTAATCAGTTTTCCTGTCTTACGAGGAACGCGAATGGGACTGAACTCCAGTGGCCCAATCCAGCAGTAAAAGCCGGAACTCAGGCCTACGGCGCTGCGTCTCCCCACTTCCCGGCTGGAGCTCAGCCACGGCCACTCACATTTAAAATGCACGTGGGTCTTTCCAAACTGGCTTTCCTTCTCACACTGGCCAGGGAATTAAATTTGCTGCCTTTAGCTAACAAACCCAAATTTCCACCCAGATATTCCATAATCAACTTTCTATGAAGACAACATGTATTTAATGAAGCTTCATTATCGATCCCAGAGATGGAAACAGAACCAGAAGCTCAGTTGGGGAATTCTCTTTGGAGGATGTGTAGAAACCTTTAAGATCAAGATAACCTGCTCGAAAGCCCCCACTAGGCAAACAGGTAGGGGTGACTAGGAACACGGGGCGGGGGGGTGTCTTTTATTCTTTAAGCAAGGGCCTCATGTACTTTGTGACAAGCTTAATTAGCCTTCGGGGTCTGAAGATGTCTTCTGTCTCTGCGGTTTCCCTAGACCTTTGTGGGCCACTCAGCAGTTCCCTGGTGAAGGGAGTCCCAGCCAGTCAAACACACCTTTCTTCTCCAGCTACCTCCTGTCCCCGCCACCTGCAAATCAACAGGTGACACAACTAACCAGGGACCCTGGAGTGTCACTGCCCCTCCTTAAGGCCTGGGGACACCACCGGGACTGTCCCTGCTCAGGGACCAGAGGCTCAGGTGGTCCCTCTGGAATAAAACACATCTCGGAAAAGCTGGCTGAGGAAGGTTCACAGGGTGGTTTGCAAGTCAGTGTATCTCCTCCAGGGGAAGACCCATGGTTTTTAGAAGTAGGGCTTCAGAGCCAGTGTTTTCCGGAATTAAGGCTGGGATGAAGGGAATAAGCTGCCTGATTTTTACCTACTTGAAAACATTCTAGGTAGAGAGGACTCTCACAAAAGAAAAAACATAACTGACTTTCTCTTTTTTAAGGCACTGCCAGTCTTTTCAAATGAAGTAAATAAGATAAAAGACAATGCAAAAGTGCCTGCCTAGAAGAGACGGCCCCCACGAGCTGCTGGGCCAGGCCTTCCCCGCTGCGCTCAGCCGTTTAGTGCAGGGTTAGAGCAGGGGCTGGTGGGCAGACTCCAGCCGCGCGGGGAAAAGGGTGTCCCCAAACCTGAAGATCGAAGTATTCCAGGTGCTTGGTTTCAGACTCTTAAAGGTCCCGCTTACCTACCCAACTACGGAGGTACAAATTAAATAATAGTGCAAATTTATGTCTACTCCTCCACCTCTACCACCAAAAAAAAAAAAAAAAAGAAAAGAAAAAAGAAAAAAGAAAAAAAAAGAACGCTGTCAACTTGTACCTTTCCGAATGCAGTACCTTGCATTCTGTGAAGTGCAAGGAAAGACAGGTATGTCTTTCCTTCTTAACATATTTAAAAGCATCAAATCCAGGAATAGGAATAGTCAAATTCACAAGTTTTAAAAATAAGCCAGTAAGGCAAGACCTAAAGTCTTACACAAAACAAACAAACAAAACAGTAAAGCTACTACCTTATAAATCCAAAGGAACCAGAATGGATGAATTAATTCTTTCTGGACATCTGCATTTTTAAACCCGGGGACTCTGTTACACGTGAGGAACCACGGTTTCTCCCTGCACACTTCCAAGTGCAGGCCCCTAAGCAAAAAGTACTTTGTGCCAGAATGACCTATTTGTGAACTGACCCTTACTCTTCCAAAGGTGACTTTTAAAAACCAGAGCCTACAGTGTTTGTGCACAGTGAGTGAGCATGACGGAGCGTGTGCACAGAGACGCTTACATGCTCGGGGGCCCACCCATTCCCAAGTACAGGGTGCCACGGTGCACCCGTGTGTGTGTGTAGAAATCTGTGACTAGTTAAGTCTCTGACACTACCGAGGTGGCTGGAGTTCTGAAAGGGGACATCTTTTGAGAAATAAGTAAGCAATTCAGAAGCTCATGTAGGTTAAATCGGAAAGTGATCTTTCAGGATCTGATGCTCCGAGGGTGCTGCGGCTCGCTGGCCCGCTGCCCAGGTCAGCGCGGGCCCCTCGACATCGAGTAGTTTATCACACTGGACGCTGAGGGGCAGGGGGCTTCTTGTCACTCGTGGGTGGTGCAGGGGACCCTCCTCTGGAGGCACCGCTGTGCCCGCTGGTCTGAAAGTCTTAGTTTGAAAATAACAATTGACTTGCCCGTTGCTTTTTTGGCTTTCAATGATGATATTTAACTTATTTCGCACTTCGAGTATTACTACAGGAGGCTGGGCAACTTTTATGCTTATCAGAGTGAGGCCCACGGGTCAGATAAGACTGAAAATGTTTCTTTAAAAACTCTATACTGTCAGCCTTACACTCCTCTGAAAACAAAACCTACCAATTAAAACCACTTCCACAGGTGCCTGCCAACACTGAGTGTGCGTTAGGAGGCTGGACTGACACTCGGCGGCCCTCAGCCCCCGGCCTGCACGGGGCTCCCCCGTCTCTCCCGCAGAGATGCTGTGCACCTTCAGGGGGGCTGGCTACCTCCCTATTCCTGGGGCGCTGGGAAGTTGGCTTTTTACCTTCTCTTCCGCATAATTAAAGGAGCTAGCCTCAATAACGTTAATTACAAATACGTCAACTCTTCCACGCGTCTCCCCTCGAGCTGCCAGAGCCCCGGCAGACTCTCTTTCGGGCCAGGATCAAGTGAGGCCGAAGCGATCGCCCACAGCGCGTCCCCATGCGACCGAAGAGACCGGCGGCACTCGAGGAAAGGGACGCTTTTCACTTACGCTGGGGCGGCTGCGAGTCAAAGGGCATCATCATTTTTGGCCTCATTCCCCGCCTTCCAGCCAGCGTAGACATGCTGTCCTCCGATTCGTGCCCTAGACACCAAACACGAACGCTGGTTAGAAGTGTGTGCCGCGGGCCACGGAGAGGCCTCGGCAATCAAGTATTTCCAGCGGGGCGTTCGCAAACGAGAAAATGGGGACCGGGTGCTTCTGCAGGAAGCGAGATAAAGAGGGCAACGGTCACTAGGGCATCACAGGAGCCCCTCCCGGGAGTCAGTGCGGCCGACACAGTGCTGACCACCGCGCTGCAGCGTGGCGTCTGCAGGAGCGTCCAGACCGAGCACGTTCCGAACAGCGTCAGCGGGACTCTAACGAAGGGACAGAACAAGGCGCAGAGACAAGGGCTGGGCTCTCGAATGCCTGATGGGGCGTCAGGGTGGGGAAGCCCGAGGAGACCTAACAGGTGTCTCATCGGGGCCCAAAGCCCGTGTCCCACAACGAGCTGGCTGCTCTCCATCAGATGTTGGCGATCCCGCAACACGCACGTCTTTCAATCTCACCTCATTTAGGAATCACCAGATCTAAGGCAATGTGATGAAATGAAAAGTGACTTAAATGAAAAGAGTCTCCCAACATTTGGGGAAAACCTGTACCTCTGTACGAATTCCGCCTTTGATGGATGTTGCTGTCCAGGGAATTGTCCACTGGTGTGATGTCTTGAGAGTTACGAGGAATTGGGGTGTCCGTCATGACGGGGTTCGGGTCTGGAGACTTATCGATGGGTTTCAGCTCCAGCCTCTCATGGTGGATCCAGAGGTCTGGGGGTTTGACGTCCTTGGAGTTCCCTTTGTGCTTGTGGGGGCCGTTCACTGACTTACAAGCGGCTCGTTTCCTAGGCACAAAAACAAAGGTTTATTTATTTAAAATATTTTATTTATTTATTTTTAGAGAGGGGGAAGGGAAGGAGAAAGAGTGGGAGAGAAACATCAATGTGTGGCCGCCTCTCACGTGTCCCCCACCAGGGACCCGGCCTGCAACCCAGGCATGTGACCTGACTGGGAATCGAACCGGCGACCCTTTGCTTCACAGGCCCCTGCTCAATCCACTGAGCTAAACCAGCCAGGGCAAAACAAAGGGTTTTTTAAAAGTGACTGTTTTGAAAATATTTGTCAAAAAGTTTGACAGATTAAAACTGCCCTTCTGAAAGATGCTTCAAAGAAAGGCAGAACTAAAAACAAGAAAAACAGAGGCAAGAAATTTACTTCTGGGAACAGTAAAGGTATCTCCTCTTTGTCCGCATGTATTCACATATATGGACAGCGGTATATTTCAATATTGCCTTGTGACTTTGTTTTAGTATCAAGAGACCAGACAGGATTTTTAAATCAAATAATCTCTGAAGCAGAAGGTTCCCCCAGTCACTAGAGAAAGGACAACATTCCCTAGAAATAGAACATGGAGTGGAGGTAGTATTGATGGCTTATAGAGGAGGAGGAACAACATTTTACTTTATATTTTTATTTGTTTTTAAAATTAGATTTAGTGGGGGAGACACTGGCTAATGACATTATGTAAGTTTTAGGTGCACACCTTCGTAACACGACATCAGTACGCTCTACCGCCCGCCCCCCGAGGCTGTCTCCTTCCACTGCCGCGTATGTGGCCCCTTCACCCGGTTCCCCTCGGGTAACCAGCACCACGCTGTACCTAGGAGCTTGTTTATTTTCTGTGAACACTGTCAGCAGCCCACACTAGGGCTGACTGGGTAGAATCAGGAGTGGAGATGACAGTGCCCACGTCCCTGCGCCTTAGTTCCTCCCTTAAGTCCCTTGCTCACCCATTCAATAAGCATCTCACAGGGGCCTGCTGTATGTCAGGCCGCGTGCCGGACAGCGGGACCTCCAGCACTTCTTGTTGGGTGAGGAAGGGTGGGAATTGGATGGTTATTCTAAAACTGTCTGAGTTTAACGAAATGCCAAGTGTTATAGTAACCACTTAATAATGTGCCAACAAACTGGACAACCTGGATGAAACGGGCGATTCCTAAAAGCATACAATCTTTCAAAACTAAATCAGGAAGAATCAGACAATCTGAGCAGACAGAGTACACCTAGTGAAACAGAAGCAGTAATGGGAAAACTCCCAATGAACGAAGTCAGTGAAGCCATCTGCATCAGATGGCCTCACAGGCGAATTTTACCAGACACTCCCGGAAGAACTCACACCTCTCCTCAAACTGCTTCAAAGAAGTCAAGAGGAACGAAGGCTTCCAGACTGACTTTTACGAGGCCAATATTGTCCTCATTCCAAAACCAGATAAAGACACTACGAAGAAAATCACAGGCCAATATCTCTGGTGAACAAGATACTAAAATCCTCAACAAAATATTAGCAAACCGATCACAGCAATGAGTCAGAAAGATCACACACTCTGACCAAGTGGGATTCAGTCCGGGAATGCAGGTGGGCACAACATCAGTACACGTGGTTCACCACACGAACAAATGAAGGATTAAAAACCACGTGATTGCATCAAGAAACAGAAAAAGCACCTGAGAAATACCAGCATCTGTTTATGATAAAACTCTCGGCAAAGTGGGATTAGAGGGAACGTCCCCAAACATAATAAAGGACATAGATACAAACCAAGCATCACACTCAATGGGCAAAAACTACAAGCCTTCCTCTTCAGCCTGGGAACAAGACAGGGATGTCTGCTCCGCCTCTCTTAACATGACAAGAACATAATAAAAAGCCCAGCCACAGCACTCAGACAAGGAAACAGAAGGCATGCAAACTGGAAAGGAAGGCAGCAATGGTCTCTCTCTGCAGATGACACGATACTGTACCCAGAGGACCCCAAAGACTCCACCAAGAAAACAGCAGAACTGATACATGAATTCAGCACTGTAGCAGGATACAAAATTAATATCCAGAAAGAAGTTACATTTTTATAGACAATAATGAACAGGAAGGGAAATTAAGAAAATGATTCCATTCGCAATCACTTTGAAAAGAATAAAATACCTAGGAATAAATCTAACCACAGATGTAAGAGACCTGTACTCAGAAAACTGTAAGACACTGAAGAAAGAAACTGAAGGAGATTCAAGTAAGTAGAAGCACATACCACGTTCACAGACAGGAATAATTAACATCATAAAATGTCCATATTACTCAAAGCAATCCATAGATTCAATGCAATTCCCATCAAGATTCCAATAACGTATTTCACAGAAATAGAACCAATATTTCAAAAATTTATATGGAACCACAAAAGACCAGCATAGCAACAGAGATCCCGAGAAAGAAGAACAGAGCTGGAGGAATCATGCTACGTGTATCAAACTACACTATAAGGCCTTAGTAGTCAGAACAGCATGGTACTGGCATAAAAACAGACACACTGATCAATGGAACTGAATAGAGAGCCCAGAAACAAACTCATACCTTGATAGTCAGTCAATTCGTATTTGACAGAGGAAGCAAGCACATACAATGGACTAAAGATAGTTTATTCAATAACTTGTGTTGGGAAGATTGGACAGATACGTGCAGAAAAAGAAACTAGACCACACACAAGAATAAATTGAAAATGGATAAAGACTTAAATGTTAGGCCCACAACCACAAAAACTGTAGAAGAAAACATAGGCAGCAAAATCTTGGACATTGCTTGTAGCAATATTTTATTGAATGTATCCCCCCAGATAGGGGAAAGAAGAGAAAAAAAATAAACAAATGGGACTATACTGAATGAAAAAGTTTCTGCAGAGCAAAGGAAACCAACAACAGAATGAAAAGACAACCCACAGAATGGAAGACCATATTTGTTGATACATCTGATAAGGTGTTATTCGTCTGAAAAGGGGCTAATATCCAAAATTAATAAAGAACTTACAAAACTCATCACTAAAAAACCCATACAATCCAATTTAAAAAATGGGCAAAGGACCTAAAGACACTTCTCCGAAGAGGACATACGGAGGACCGATAGACATATGAAAAGGTGCTCAGTGTCACTAATCATCAGAGAGATGCAAATGAAAACCCCAATGAGATGTCGTCTTCACACCTGTCAGAATGGCCGTCACCAGGAAATCCACAAACAGCACGTGCTGGTGATCCTGTGAGAACAGGGAGCCCTGGTGCACCGTTGGAGGGAATGCAGCCCGGTGCGGCCACTGGGGAAAGCAGCATGGAGTTTACTCAAAAAATTAAAAGTGGACCTGCCTGTTGACCCAGTGATTCCACTTCTGGGAATTTATCTGAAGAAACCCAAAACACTAATTCAGAAGAACATAAGCACTTCTGTGTTCATTGCAGCGTTCTTTACAATCCTCAAGATATGTAAACAGCCCAACTGTCCATCGGTAGACAAGTCGATAAAACAACTCTGGGACAATTACACAGTGAAATACTAGTTGGCCATAAAAAAGAAGAAAATTTTACCCGTTGTGAATCTATGCATGGACCGGGAGAACATTATGCTACGTGAAATAAGCCAGTCAGAGAAAGACAAATAGCATGTGATTTCACTCATCTGTGGAATCTACTGAACAAACCGAACTCACAGGGAAAACAGAGACAGACTCGGAAAAAAGAGCAGGGTGACAGCTGAGGTGGGGGGGAGGGGAGGGGAGAGGGTGGAGGGGCTGAGCAAACAGGAGAAAGGGCTCGTGGACGTGGACAGCCTGTGGGGTGGCTGCTGGGGCGGTGGCTATCAGAGGCCTAAATGGCAATGGAAAAAATGTACAATAAAAATCTGCCAAAAAAGGTAAAGAAAATTAAAAGAACCATTCTGCATTTTCTGTAGAAATATTTAAAGAATCACTTTTCATATACTTTAAATTTTAACTCTGTGTGCAACTCCAAATACTGAAGTCACATAAAAGCAAAATCTGTGGGCTAGATTTGGGGCTCCTAACTTTTTTTTTTCATCCTGACCTGAGGATATTTTTTCATTGCTTTTAGAGAGAGAGGAAGCGAGCGGGGGCGGGGGGGGGAGGGGGAGAGGGAGAGAGAGAGAGAAACATCGATGTGAGAAACACTCACAGGCTGCCCCCTGCACGTGCCCTGACTGGGGTCTAAACCCCAGCCCAGGTATCTGACCTTCCTGGGGACTGAACCCACAACTTTTCCGTTTGTGGAACCACGCTCCAACCAGCGGAGCCACACTGGCCGAGGCTGGGGCTCCTTACTTTTTCTGGTGAGAGGTGGTGCGCCTGGTGCAAAAGACAGCAATGATCACGACCACCACGATGGTGACGACCCCGACAGAGACGATGATGACCAGCAGCACGTTGCTGTCCAGGGGGGAGGTGGGGCTCCCGTGGGGGCTGTTGCTGCCTGAAGGAGAGAAGAGCAGCAGGTTAGCTCAGGGAGTTCTAGAAGCGC
>PVKM010037855.1:0-14308 GCA_004027735.1 Carollia perspicillata | reverse complement strand
TTTTAAATTATGGAAGAATTTGTAGTATCTGCAGTGATCCAGTGATCCCACTGCTGGGATTATACCCTAAGAATCCCGAAACACCAATTCAACGGAACCTGTGCACCTCAATGTTCAGAGCAGTGCAATTTACAATAGCCAAGTGCTGGAAGCAACCTAGGTGCCCATCAGTAAATGAATGGATCAAAAAACTATGGTACATTCACACAATGGAATTTTATGCAGCAGAGAGAAAGAAGGAGCTCCTACCTTTTGCAACAGCATGGATGGAACTGGAGAGCATTATGCTAAGCAAAATAAGCCAGGTAGTGAAAGACAAATACCACATGATCTCACCTATAAGTGGAACCTACTCAACAAAACCAACAAATGAGCAAAACAGAACAAGAGACATTGAAATAAAGAACAACCTGACAGTGACCAGATGAGAGGGGAAAGGGGATAACAGGGGAAAGAAAGAGAAGGGTCAAGTCAAGGAACAAGAATAGAGGACTCATGGGCATGGACAGTGTGGGGAGATTAACTGCGGGAGTGGGGGTGATGGGGTAGGGGAGAGCAATGGGGAAAAATTGGGACAACTGTAACTGAACAACAATAAAAAATAATGAAAAAAGAGACTTTGTGAGTTTCTCTTTTTTTTTGTTCCTCTGACTTCATCATGAGAACACGCTTGACTCAGTCCTTGATGAGTTACATGGAGCAAAGTTGCGTCAGCGCAGTTGCCCCCACCAAGGCCCTGGACACAGGAGAGAGCGTAGAGGTCAGCCCAATGGCCTAGGTGACTCACAGCTGACAACAGACACATGAATGTCCCCAGACAAGCTTCTCTCTGATTGGCAGAATTGCCCTGCTGACCCAGAGGCTCATGGACAGAAAACTAAATATTCAGGCTTGTGTGCCCCTGTACATCCATGGTTTGTTATGAGCATTGCTCTGCAGATAGGTACCTGAGGCATTGCTGTAGTTGTTGAGTTCAGGCGAGGCTTTCCTAGGGAAGTTACACTTTACCAAAAAAAAAAAAAAAAAAAGAATAAAGATGGACAAGATAAATGAAAGAAGAAAAGGCTATTGAAGGTAGATAAAACCGGGGCTAAGACCTGTTGACAATAGTTGTAATGGAGCTCAGGTAGCTAGATCACAAATGTCAATGGCAGTGTGAAAAGCTGGAGATGAAGGTCACGACTACAGTGCCTTGCACCTTAGTGTGATACGTCAGTGAGGATACTTGTGGCTGCAAATAACAGATAAGCCTTGTAAGTAATACAGTGTTATATCACTTAAGTAGAATATGGAAATAACTAGATTCGTGATGGAGCAGGGCCTTTAAGACTCTGGGTCAATGTCTCTGTCATCTTCTTGACCTTCTCCTCTGGTTGCAACACTCTCTTATAACCAGTCGACCAAAATTGGGTCTTCTGCAAAATCACAGATCAATATATGGCAACAGGGAATGGAATTTCCCAGACTGGCTTAGTGCCACCATTATGCAATCCCTCAGCTGAACACACTGAGGATGTCAGAGGTAAATAGATGCTGGATAGGCAGCCAGCAGTGACTGCTGCTCATAGCTTAACAGTCACTCATGTTCTGATGCTCACCTACCTGTGTGTTTCTCCAGATTTTTAACTTCCAGACATGGCAACTTCCTATAAGTCTCTGATCATACACTGGTGTATTTCTCCATACATTAGCACACACTTTTCTCTCTTTGGAATGCCAATGCTTTGCCCATTTCTGTTTACCTAGAAAAAGATTCAACTTCGAAAGCTCTGTCAAATCATCACTTCTTCTCTAAAACTTTCACTGAACCTCAAACTCACGTATACATTTATCGTTCTCTTCTTTGTATTACTTCTGTTTCTTGTATATATGTGCACTATTATAGATGTTGTATTGCATTAAGATTTGCTTACATGTTGCTTCCAGCCTTCCTCTATACTCTATGACTCATTGCTCTTGCTTGGCACATAGTATGGTTTAAATTAAAATATACTGAGTGGTACTGAATCAAAAGTATCACATAGTTTAATCTTATAATTTATCAGGGGTACTTCATGTTGGTCTCCTTTCTACTTGATGTCAAAGACCAAATGCTATTTGTAATTCAACGCACTTGGTGCAGTGCTAGGCAATGTAGTATATGCATTACCACTGATTTATGTTTAAATACCAAACAGGGGAAGAAAGACAACTACATAGAAAAGAGACTAGCTGTTGTGTTTCCCCATCACAAAGGAGGGAGGCAGCGGGGTATGTTACAGTGAAAAAAAGATCTTGTAAATCTTGATGACCTCAATAGACACTGGGCATAACAGGATGGTTGAGAATGAACTGTATTCTTTCATAAAAGTAAGAGGAATTTGGGGATTTGCATTAGCATCAGGAATGCTGAGAAGAAAGGCCTTCAGGGAGTGAAAACGTCCTTAATGAATGGCGGTGAGAAGGAGCCAAAGGGGGAGACCACGAGCGTTCGCTCTGGGAGGAAGACCAGTGATATTCTAGGTCATGGTGCTTAACGTGGGTCGTTTTCTGTATCATGTAATGCTGAAATTGTTCGCCCTGACCCTAAACTTCATTACTTCGTTAAAAGTCTGCCTCACACACCAGCTACTATCCATGGTACTGGGGGGAACCAAGAAAATTATAATGGGGGCATGCAGTGTGTGGTGAAGTGGAAAGGAGAAAATCCAGAAATGATAGGGGCCTTGATATAGTTTATAGATGGCCCTCCTCAGTTCACCTAATAGCCTAGTTAATATAATATATGTTAATTACTGCACTCCTCCTCTTCTGTGCTGTGCTAGAGAGAAGTTGTTGGAAAAGGGAGAGGAGGACGTGTACCAAGAGTGAAGAAACAATAACGGCACCTGCCATTTCTTCCATTGAACGGGTATTGACTGTCTGCCGACTCTGTGCCAGGCACGCTGCTGCTGCTGAGGTTATACGTGTGAGTAAGACACAGTCCCGGGGGTTTCTCATTTTCTTATTACTGAGTTGTTGTTATTCTTTCATTTTTCTGCTTGCTTCTCCCTACAGAGCATCTTTCCTCTCTAACATGTTTACAACCATTTTTGTCTGGCATTAGTTGGACTAGCCAAAGGGCACGGGGGGTCATAAATTTTGTTTCTTTTTTTTTTTTTTTCAGTGAGTTTAGAACAGAAAAAGTAAATAGATTGTGTCTGAGGAATGAACCGGCTTCATTTTGCCCGAGGAAAATGATGAGTGGACCTGCCACAGCAGTGCTGCTCAAGCCGCCTGTGGTGAAGAACTAGTTTATTCTGTCCACTCACCTACCTACCTACCTACCTGCCTCCCTCCCTAATACCTACCTGCCTAATCTGTCTCATCTATCTATGCAACCTGATGCTGACTTTTATAAAATAATGCAATAAAACTGATTTACTAGAGGAATAAAATGAAGAATAAGCTCATAAAACTACAAACTATTTTTTTTTAAATTCTTAGATTCAGCACACCTTAACGATTTGCTCAGAGTTTCTAGGGGCTTATTCCAGCACCACACCTACCTTGCTGCAGACCACTGACGAAGAGCTCACACACTGGCACTGCTCTGAAGACCAGTGTGAGAGGTTCTCTTGCACGTCTGTGTCTGCAGGGCCGTGAAGGACTTGAGCAGTGTGTTGTCTCTTGCAGAGCCCCTTCACCAGGTAGTGCAATACACATTTTAAAAAGAACTAATTGCTTAATTTTTAATGAGACTCAGAGGGCATTCACATCTTTTGCTTTGCTTTCTAAACAAGAAAACTTGAATCTAAAGATTGTAAATTGCCCACTAACTGGGACACTCAGTCCTTGTTTTGTTTTGCATTGCAAGGTTCTCAGCAACAGAAAGTTTTCAATGGCTGGGAAGTTGCTAATGTAGCCAGTCCTTTGTGGGTTGTACACATCACATTTCTCTGGCTTCCACAAGCAATTCCCTCTGAGTAGATTAGGAATCAATGAGCTCGAAATTCTTGGTGATAGAAGGTCAAATTTTAAATAACCGATATTTTGGTACTTTGATACTGACACTCTGATACTTTGTAAGTTTGGTATTTCATAATCAATACTTGTATGTTTGTATAAATCTGTGAAGTGTTAGGCACTTTTCAGGAAAAGACAAAAACATTTTCGTTATCAAAAGGGAAATGAAGTTTTATTGTCATTTTTGGTGGTAGTGGTTTAGAGTAATCCTGGGAATAACAGGAATTGAGTCTGAAAATTTAAATCCTATTTTTGACAGTATAATGCAAGCCACATATGAAATTTAAAATTTTCTACTAGCCACATTACAAAATAAAAAGAAACAAAAGGAATTAATTGTAATGGTATGTTTTATTTAAACCAATATATCACAAAACATTTTCAATATGAAATATTTTGTATAATTTTATTTATACTAAATATTCAAAATCTGGTTTGTGTTTTATGCTCCCAGCTTAATTTCAAGTACTTAACAGCCGTAGGTGGCTGGGAGTTACCCTACCGGGTAGATCCTAGGACGAGAGACAGGGCAGATCCAGGGCCTTTGCTGGGACAAAGGAATAGGCAGAGGGAGGTCTGACAATCAGAAGGGTAGACTTCAAGGTGAATAATGGAGAATTTCAGAGGAAAGTCATGTTTTCTGTGTGAGTGTACACCTGCCCTCCCCAACACACACTTCCCCAACACACACATTGTAATGAACCTTTAGTAAAAATATCCATGTTTCAATGAATTCCTGGCAAATTAAATTCATTTTGGCAAGGCAGAGAAATGCTCCATCCTACCCCAAGGCTTTTCGGCCACAGGTACATATGCCAGATGCACACGTATAAGAACCTACTGGATATCTTGCTCACAAACTGTGATTTTGCTTGTTTTTTTCTTTACAGTTTTTTTTTGCAGTTATTTTTATAAAACTGTTCATGTAAGCTATCATTTATTTAAGCAAATTCTTCTTGTTGAACATGTAGCATATTTGCAATTTTTTGTTCCTATAATAACGTTAAACACACACCCTTAGGAATGAATGTGTGTGCTCCTCCCTGTGATTCCCTTGGGCTGGATTTTGGGAGGTGAGCTTGTGGAGTCAAACGTTATGCAAACAGATAAGGCTTTCATCATCACCTTCAAATTTATTCTCACAAGATCTGCAGTATATGGTTGGGCTCCATTCACAGCACTATGTTCTTTAAATAATTACATTTTAATGGGGGAAATGGTGTATGACCATTTTGTTATTATTGCTTTGCATTTCAGATTTTAAATATTTATAAGAGTGCACATTTCTCTTTGGTCTTATTGGTCATAGGTAGTCTAATTCTCTTTTCTGAATTGCTTCTGTATGTCTTGTGCCTACAACCCATGTCATTACTTTTTTATAAGACTCCTGAATCACAGGTTCAGCCTGGCTGGGTGGGTGTGCAGAGAGAGGAGGCCCCACCACTGGACTGCAGTCATAATAAAACATACTTCAGTAACAATCAGTTAAATCTCTGTAAGCAACTAAGCTAACCTTTGGAATAAATCCATATACCCCTGAGGTCTGTCTGCTATAATAGCACTACTAAAAAGCAGACAAATACTTTGAGTTTTATAATTTAAGCTTTGCCATTCCCTCAGAAGACGATTGCTATTCTGAAAATATATCTGCCTAGAAAGGGCCGTGGGGCCTGTGTGCTCCTTTTACATTTAAGCAGCTATTAAAAAATCCCTGGGAAGCTGTGACCCGCACAGGTTCAATCTGCTTTGGCTAGTAAATCAGTTAAGACTGGAAGTTCTCTGTGACTTTTAAAGACACATTTGAGCTTCTAAAAATAATTCTTCTCTCTTAAAAGAGGAGGTAAAAATAATTCAAGAGTGATTCAAACAGAGCCAGAGTCCATCTCTCCTGACTCTCGATGGTTCTCCCCTGCCAGAACATACCTGCTTCATTTATACAGCAAACATTTGCAGGCCTGCTCTGCCCCAGCTCTGCCCCAGCTCTCCCCAAATAAGACATTCTTTGCCCTTGGTGAATTCGACTTTGTAGAGTAAGAATACATCTAAATAAATACACGTAAATAAATACAATATTAGGTGATAAACACTACCTTACAGGCATATACAAGGAGGTATAAGAGCGTAAAGTAAAAGAATAAACACACAGATTGGGAAAGGACTTTACAAGGAAGTTTTCTGAGCTGAGTTTTGGGAAATGAGTAGAAGCTCACCAAGCAGAGAAGAAGGGGGACAAGAAAAAGACAGACCTGAAAGAAAGAAGTAGGGGCTGCCCTTATCGTTAAGGACACATTGGAAGATTTTAAATAGGAGAGTGATGGTGATCACAACACACCAGCTGCTTCTGTCCCTTCGGGATTGCTGTCACTGCCCTAGAATGTTATACTCCAAGCAGACTCAGGAGACACTTGTATGTCAGGTTGAACAGAAAGCACATTGTCCAATTGAAATACTAATGCAAATGAAGAAGAAGAGATAAAGGAAGGTCCCTGAGCTCCCAAAGACATCAAGGGTTGCTGCTATTTCACAGCACACACTCCTCCCAGGAGGACTCTGAGTAGGAAGGGCAGATTTGTGTAATTGGTGTGCTGGACTTTTCTTCGGACTGGAATGCTTTCTATCTTTAAGATTTGAAACGCAAACCATACTAGAGAAAATGCAATCGACAAAGAACACCCTGAAATGTTTATAACACACCCCTTTTTTCTACAGGTACGTTTTCAAATTTGGATATTTTGAATAGGAATAGAATAGGATTTGACTAATAATCCCCAGGAAAGTGATGCTGGGATATCCTTTACCTTTCAGTATGATCCCAAATACACAGACAGTATAATCTTAAAGAAGAAAAGAGAGCAGTTTTCCTCAACAGGAGGAATAAAGCATAATGTAGCACTTTGACAACCTTGAAGGTGACTTTTCCAAGCCATTGATTAGCAGGTCCATGCCCTGAAATTCAAGTCAGGGAGATTCATTACAGTTCTTTCAGCCACTAGAGTATTAAAAACCAAAATGCATCATTAACTTAGAAGTGGGCTATGCCATTTGGCAATAAGGGATCAACTTGACTTTGGTGACAACGCCATCTATGCAAATTCTTTGGATTTCAACACAAAAAGAAGTAATTGATTTTTGCATGTTAGAGATAAAAGCAATCATTTTCCTGCTGTTATTCACTTTTGTCTATTTACTCAAAAAATGTAGATTGCTTGGAAGAGCCTTTCCACAAATGAGCTCTAATGAAGAAAAGCAGGGTTGGACTTGGTCTGTGAAAGAGTTTCAGTAGATTTCCATGGTGATAGTCTGCAACAAAGTTGACAGGAATTTAGAGTTGAGGAAGCAGGGGAATGCGGTGGCCACCAGATTGTACAGAGAGCAATTTCTACTTTCTCCTACCCCTATTGTCTGAAAAACCCAAAAGCCTTAGTTAGTTAAAGGTTTTGCATGTGGGTGTCTGGTTTTGTCCAGCAGTGAAAATGACAGCATTTAAACTAATAGCATTAGTTTCCATGAAGCTGGTTTTCAAAAAGGACAGAATGCTGGTCAATAACAATTCTTCTTTTAAAAGTAATTAAAAACAGCTTTTGGTCCATGTGACCCTGCACTTCTAGAGTGCCGGAAAAATCAGCTGGGCACTCAGCCCACATTTTGAAGTTGGATTCCTACATCCACTGCTCACCAAGTAAGCCAAATTATCGCAGGGAGACCTAGATCCTGCTCCAACTTTCCTGAGCCTCAGTTTCTTCATCTGCAAAAAGAAAACATCATCGCACTACTTTTCCTATAGCCAGTGGGTGGTTTCAAGGATCAAGTGAGGTAATGAAAGCATGTGTGTGCTATAGCCTTCCCATAGATTCAGAATATTAACAGCCATCCTGTATATGCCTGATAGATATTTTCAAGTTCATTACCTTTTTAAAGCTTTATACCAATGCTGTGAGGTCAGTAGTAAAGCTCAAAGAAGTTGCAACTTAATAAAGAGGCGCTATACTCCATTCTAGATACTTATGACATATAGGTGATTTCAGTGCAACCCTTGACTTAAAGAAACAAATGGTCTAGTGTGTGAATAACTTACAGTGTGGTGGGCTAAAGAATACAATGGATGAAAAGAACAGATATAAGACTGAATATGCATATAAGAGGAATATTTACTCTTATTGATGGTAGGGGTAGAAAGTGATGAAAGGAGAAAGGAGTGTGGTGAGTGGGCATGTGTGTGAGAATCACTATAGCAGAGAATACTTTGTCTTGGACAACATTCAAATATATCTTAGTATCTTCTAAGATAGTAAGTTCACCTGGCAGACTGAAGGTGGAGAACATTTCAGGTTGAAAACATGAGGATGCCTAGTGGGAAGATAAATGAGTATTATACAAATGCTAATTCACATTAAACTGAATTAACATAAGTACTTAATAATAAATAAATGAAGTGAATTATGTGGACAAGCAGGGCAATTCAGAATCTATCCTCTGTTTATTGTCAATGATTAGATTTTGCCTGAAGGCAAAATAACAACAATGTGCAAACATGCCATCCTTTTCTTTCCTTCCTCCTGCTTGGATGCAATTTGTTTCCGCACAGTTTAGTATTATTCAAAGACCTAAATGCTCCTCATATTTTTCTTTTCTGTAGCCTCTGATAAGAAATCAACTGCTCTTTTCCCTCCTCTAATTCCATGTAAAGAGTCAGGCAACTTGGACTCTTTGAAGCCAAGCCAGGCATTTGGTGTCATAAAGCCTGAGATGGTCAATGGCAATTCTTCTTCTAAAAGTTATTAAAAACAAGCCTTTCGTCAATGTGATTCTGCGCTTCTAAGGTAGTGTCCCGTGGGCATCAAAATGTGGAGCCACGAAGGATGCAATTATAAAAATAGTAGATTGGGTCGTCACTTCTGGTTATTCACTCCTTCGACATGTGCCTTTGCACAGCCTCCTGCTCTGATGAGTAGCGTAGTTTTCTTATCACCGACTGTAGGAGTTTGTAATGTAGTGGATACCATTCTTTGGTCAGGTATGTTTACTAAAATTTTCTATTAGTTCATGCTTACTTATTCCTTTTAATAATAGTAGCTTTGGATAGTGCATACATTTCATTTTGATGAAGACTAATGTATTTTTTATCTTTTATAAAGTTAGTGCTTTTTGTATCCCACTAAAAAATGTTTTCCTACCCCAAGTATGCAGGGATAGTTTTCTATGTTTTGTTCATTATGATTCTGGTTTTTATACTTAGAGTGATGGTCCATATCAAATTAATTTTTGAATTAATTAATTTGTATGAAGCAACAGAGGTCAAGGTTCTGTTTTTCAGATACAGAATAATTCGGTTGTTAGAGCAATATTTTTTGGAGAAAAAGAAAAGAAGACCTCTCTCTCCATTGATTTAACTTCACATCTTAGTGGAATCTCATTTGACTGTATATGTGTGGGTCTATTTCTAGACTCCTATTTTTGTTCCTTGACTTATTGATCTATCCTTGTATCGGTAACACACTGTCTTCATGACTGTAGCTTTATAGTTAGTCTTACAGTCGGGTAGTATAAGTCTGCAAACTTATTCTTTTAAAATATTCTTCAAACTATTCTAGGGCTTTTGCATTTCCACATAAAATTGTAATCAGGCTTTCAAAAAAAGTGGATGGAATTTTTTTTTAAGCTGATGGAATTTTGATAAGAATTATATTGAATCTACTAATCAATTCAGAAAGAATATTGAGTAAATATTAAGTCTTTATGCATAAATGTAAGTCTAATAATATACTTGAAGTAAGGAAGTAGAAAATAAAGTTGTACTGAAAATTAATATCTTTCAACAAGAAAAAAATATACACAGTGTCCTTTTTTGTCCTTCTAGTAAGAATGATTTTATGATTTCTTTCTTTTTTGCAATAATGTCAAAGATCTAACAATTCTTTGTACTAATATTCTTTGCTAGGTATTCGGAACCATATTTTTACAAGTAGTCAATTAAATAAGACATTTTAATAGTTAATTTGAAATGTTTATTAATAATTTGATTAATATTACTATTAATATTACTAATTGCCGCAGCCCGCTGCGGCTAGGGTGGTCATGAGTCAAGGTGAGGGATTGAATAATGGAGAGGGCCAAGACTCTGCTGGTAATGGTGAGTTTATTGCAATGGCTGGAGCCTTTTTATGTAAGCACAAACAAAGAACAATGAGTGACCTTAAGAGTTACATCTTTGGTACATGACGCATATGCCCAGACTATATTCCTTCTTGCGCACGGGAACAATCAGATAGCTAGCAGTAGGGAGGCAGTCAGGACTCAGAACGGCCTTGAGGCCAGAAACCAGGTTTCTATCACCACTCCCGCAGTGAGAAACCCTCTCCTTAACCCCTTATGGCCACTGGGCCCCTACAACTAATTTTCACATATTGAACATTATGTGAGCAAGGAAGATACAAAAAAGTCTTTGGCATTTGCTAGTCTTTATTCTTTGTCAGTGTCGGTTTAGATCAATAAGTTACATACTTCTTTTTTCCTTAATAATTGACTGTGGGTTTCAGTTTTGCTCAGCCTGAACTTTCACACTGACTTTTTAGTAGTAGGTCACATTCTTCTCTGTCCCTGGTCCACTACCTTCCTTTAGCCTGTAATGCTCCTCTCCAGAGTCTGCCCATGGCAAACACCTCATTGTTCAGATCTCAGCTCGAATTGGATCTCCTCAGGGATCCTCCCTAACACGTTTATCTAAAATGCTCACCTCTACAGTTCTCTATCCCAACACCCTTTGATTTTCATTATTTAGTTTTCCACTTTCTGAAATTATTTATTGCATGTCTACTCTCTCTTTTTCTTCACTAGAATGCAAGCACCAAGAGGCAGAAACCACGTTATTTTTGTGAGCCTAGCACATCATAGCAAGGCAACAATTACCTGCTGAATGAATGAATGGATTTTGAAATTGATGGTACTGTTTCAACTTACCACCAACATTATATAAATCCATTCATCCTATGTTTTCAAAGTTGAACTTTGAAATAAGGTTAATGTTTGTAGATGGTTACTTTTATTTGCATGTCTGGGTTTATTGACAACACAGGACACTTTTACACATTGTATTTTTTGTGTATAATATTTCCTCTTGTGTAATGAAGTGATACGGGATCTGACATTATAGTCCAAACAATGAGTTCGAGTTTTAGTTTTACAGTTTACTAATTGTTTAAGCTTGCACAGTCACTTAATCTTCCCGAGCCTTAATTTTCTCATATGTAGATTTTATATAACAATGCTGGCTCTGCTCATTCCATAATATTTTTGTGAAGGTGAAATTAGATAATATATTTATGAAAGCACTCTGTAAATGAAATATGTAAGGTCTTATTATTCAATTTAATGTATTAATTCCTTGCCTAATGGACCAAAAGAGTTAATTGTTCTTCCAAAATTATCTCATTTATTTTCAGGGTTGGGGAGAATTTTATGCAAGGTGCTACTAATAGATAATAATAACTCATTTGTTCCTCTATCACACCTTTCCTTAGAGGACTCAGGGAGCTTTATTCTATCTCATTAATCCTTAACAATACCTCTGAATCATTAGACAACTTGACGATAAGCAATGTTCTCCTGATTTTTACTGCTAGAGCAAATGAGGAACTAAGAGGTTATGTGACTTTTTCAAAGTCACTGGGAAATCAGTGAGGCTACTGTGGAAAGGAGTTTGAGACTCCTGGCAGCATCCCACTTTTAATAGACAGTAGGAGACAATACCTAGCACATATCATTACTAAGCCTCAGAGGGAGATACAAAGAAGAACATGACAGTTGTACTGTCCTCAGTGAGCTTCATTCTTTGAGACTAGGGACATAAATTGGCTTGAAGGGGCAGAATTGAAGTGCCATAACTTATTTTTTAAAGTGCTTTGAAGTGTCAATTTGGGTAAGTCTCATTAGTTAAATAAGAATAGACTTCATAGAAAAGGTGATGCTTCCAATAAATCATAGAATATTGATACATTTAGACAATATTAAAAGTGGAAAGAAACTTAGTATGCAAGTGAAATGATGAATAAAACTTAAGAGAAATCAAGGGACATATCTGAGGAAAATTAACTTATACCGAATAATTTGATATATTCAAATAACAGTGGTAGCTAGATACATATTAAATCATCTAAAAAATTATCATCCTTATTATTACAAGGGATTACAATAATTATTGACTCAAGTTATAATCAGAGTTAAAACACTTTTATTAACAGTAGTCATCAAACATTAAAGGGAGTAGTAAATACATAAGGCAGCTGTGGTACATTGAAGAAATGTTTAAATACCTCCCTTTTCTCTTGTGTCAGAGAGATATACTTCTCTGTCTAGACTTTAGACTTGGGATTCACCCATGGAATTATCTTTGACACATGGAACATAGTCAGATGAGCTTAAGTAGAGTGTTTAAATGTGCTTACACAGTTTGGCTTACTTCTTGCCATAAAACTGGCTTGAGAGATAAAGTCCCAAGGATAACTTCTGTTCCAAAGAGAATGAGAGGCATGTAGAGTATGTCCAGACCCAGTATATAGGCTGGATCCAAGGCCAACTAAATCCCAACCTGAAGCAAAGCTATCCTACCTGACTCACAGACTTCACTTTCTAAGCCATTGCACAGTGGAGTGATTTATTATGCAACCATTATTGATTAATCTAGTGGTAATGTCTAGTTGGCGTATAATTTATAAAACCTTAAATTCTAGGATGTGTCACTTCTCCATTCAGTGAACATAAAAGTTCCTTTATAGCAATAGTCCTTCCTTACGGACAGTTCACTGACAGTTAAGCCTATGGATAGGCTCCAGTTCTCATAAGTGGAGTAAAATGTTAATTTAAATGTCGATGTGTACATTGTCTGTGGCATCCCCAAAGCATAAGGACCATTATTCTGAAGTGTGATGAAAGAGAAAGTGGCATAACTAAAGCTCGACTTGAATCATTTGGCTGAGTACGTAGGACAGATGTAAAGTTGGGAGTGCAGGCAAGAGAGTGTTGCCAGCATCTAAATGACTTATTTGGGTGGAAATAGGGAAAAATGACAGACAGAAAATGCATGCAAGATGTTTTGCTGGAGTTGACTCTATTGGATGTGACCGCTGACAGGATGCTGAGGGTAAGAAAAGTCAAAAGTGACTTGTGTCTGTGAAGCTATTGTTGCTTGTAAGACCAGTGATGTCATTCCCAGAAATGAAAGAGTCAGAGGAGGATGAGCAGATGATTTGAATGGTGGAGAGATAATGCGTTTTGTTTTTATCATGTTGAGTTTGAAGTACAGACAGGGATTTGAGGAACTATATAAAAGTTAAGGCTACAGATTCCACTTAACCGATTGTCATGATTTTAAGTGGAGAGTGTCCTTCATGACAAAATGGAAAGGATTGCTGATGTATTATAAACTTCTCCAAAGAGAAGTTTTAAGAAGCAAAATCAATGGACTTTTGCTAAAAGCCCAGATCATTAGGTTGAGGGTTTGGTTTTCACTGAAATTCTATTGCCAGGAGTATCAGCATCTCTTCATATGAAGAAAGGAAGCTTGGTTTGGCCATGTGTATTGCCTTTTGGGGACATGCTAAATGTTGGACTGAACTCATATAATGCATCACAGAAAACAAGCTTTAAAATTAGTTTTATATTTATATAGGGAAATGTAATGTTCTACACTTGGTAGTAGTCAGCTGATTAAGAGTTTTGTAGAGGAAATGACATTTGTATGGGTGACAAGGTGAATCTCTATGAACCAGCAAATGTCCATCAACAATTAATGTATTAGTGGATTATGCCTCTGTTGACACTTCCAGTCTCAATAAATGGTTTGCCTCATTAAAAAAAAAAAAAAAAGAGTTTTGTAGAGGTTTAGTTTACTGTCCAGTAACTTGAGACATTTTAACAAGTGATGATTTATGATCTATAGACTCAGTGTAAGCACATATCAGTTGAGACATTGGCTTTGGACACAGCTCAGTCTGGTCCGAATCTATGCTTTGTAAACTATTAATTCATTTATTTAACAAGTACTTGTTGAATTTCTATAACATTCTATATACAAGAACAAAACATACCAAAACCACTGCTTTCAGGAGTTTACAGCTTGGTGGACAGACATAAGCAACAAGTAAAACATACATTAATGGTAAATAATATTAAAATGTTATAAATGGTATTGAGAAAGAAGGAGGGGTGTTGGGAGGACTAGGAATTTGGTGAGTGTCAGGGGCAAATTCCATTATTAAGTAGGGTTATCAAGATAGAGCTCGTTGAGATGGCACTATTTGAGCAAAGACTTGAAGGAGATGAGAAAGTC